>JAAAKG020033241.1:0-19473 GCA_010014905.2 Druon quercuslanigerum
TTTCACAATATGAGAAGCTTTTAGCTATAATTTTTACTGAAACATTCAAATATTTAGTAGAAAATTCATTTTAAATGGTTAAAAATTCATCTATGTTACCGAAAATTTAACTAATTTATTATTAATGTTAGTATTTCGAAGAAAATTTGCCTTTTTGGATAGAAAATTTATCCTTTGATTAAAAATTGAAAATTTTAAAAATTGTTAAGAATTCAAATAATTTATTATAAATTTAATTATTTTGTTAATAATTCAAAAATTTTTAACAGATAATTAGTTCGGAACGCCACTGCATAGTCAAATAATTAGTTCCTCAAATGGCAAGTGAATTATAACAAAAGAACATAATCAATAATTTTTTAAACAAATATAATTTTTTTAAATAATTACTTTTGCAAAAATACTTTAAAATCGTATTTTCTGAGTTAGACATAATATTTTATGATTTCGAAGAGCAGTAATTCTATCTATTATATTTTATATTATTAATCCACATTTTTAATATAAAACTGCATCAACCAATGAAATTTGTTTAAACAATAACATGCCGTTTTAACAGAATTTAATGCTCTCCAAAGTCATTCAATATTATCTTTAATTCAGAAAATACAATTTTATAATATTTTTGCAAAAATAATTATTTAAACAAATTACATTTATTTAAGCAATTAAAAATGGTAAATATATTCTCTTTATACACTACAAAGTCAGAATAGTAATTGTATGTGCTTTATTCTATTTAATTTTTTAGCTATCGAAAAATAACTGCTTGGGAAAATAAAAATTGTTTAAACAATATAGAAATTTGTAGAACATTAGAAGAAATGTATCAAATTATGTAATTATTTAACAAAAAGTAGAATATGATACCAATTTGAAAAAAGTGGACATCTTTGGCTTTATTTTTAGAAATTTTGGAAATAAACAACAAATAATTCTTTAAATATTTAAAAAATGTTTTTAAAGAAATGCACTACCCCAAAAAATGTCAAAATATTGAATTTCAATTAGAAATAATGATTATTTTTTAAATTTTGTGCGAATAAGTAATTTTTTAAATAATGAACATTTGTTGAAATTACTCAAAATTATTTATTATTTAAGTAAAAACTCCTCTTCAATCCCCCCAAAAAATTTGGCACGTTTCAATGAAATTTATTCTGGAACATGAGTTCAATTTTTCTAAAATTCCAAATTTCCCCATGTTAAAAAATTAAATGGGGGGGGGGGGGTCTTGCCCTCCAGGGTGAAACAAAAATTTTAAAAAAAAATTTCGAAAATTAAAAATTAATCCCTATTTTTAAAAATAAAAACTATTCTTGATTTGTTTCTCGAATTTCGACCCATTTTCTTTCTCAAAATAAAGAGCAAGATAATTTCTCTCGAAATGATTTCACATCGGAGCCTTTGTCATGATTATAACTTTTCTTTTTTTTTAACGAAAACTGATGAAACTTTGCATCGAACTGTCATGGCTGATTCACAATTTTTTGCTTATTTAATTTTTAATTTAAAAACAAAAATGAAAAAAATAATTTTCAATTTTGAAGTATCTGCGGTCTTCCAGTTTTTTGCGATTCTTTTAATGCTACTCAATCTATATAGGAAACTTTGGAGCAGCTAAAAGAGACGGACAAATAGTGTAAGTTAAGAATGATTAATTTATTTATTAAAAAAATATAGAAGCAACGCCATTTGCCACAGTCAACATTATTTTCGTTATATTTAATGACGATAGGTAAAGATTTGAAAAGCCAAAAAGTCTTGGACTTATTAATGATGACCTAATTTTGTCATCTGTATATAGTCATCTATATGGGCAATTTGCCAATTTGAGGATAAAAACAATGCTCGTGATACTGCATTTTCTTTACCTATGTATAAGAACGAATCCATTTTTTGCTCATTTGCTAATTCCTTTGAAAACGCATTTACAACTGTTCTGGCATAGCCTTTTCTTTTGTATCCTTCCCTTGTTTGGACCACACCGATTTCACCAAATTCTGTTTGCAAAGCCCAGGATACAAGCTCGTGTGTTTCACTTATAAATAGTCCAAGTCCTCCATTAAATGTCACCATTGACTTGACATACTGAAATGTTTTTTCTGGATTTGCCGCATCTCGTCCATGCCATAAAGAATGGATCAGAGCTATTTGCTCGTCGGTAGTAATTTTGCCCAAATAACATCCGTCAGGCACACTGAAAAAAGGTTATTGGAACATTATTTAAAATCAGCAATTTAAAATTTGGACCTCCGGAACAGTTAAAATGTCACATAAACATACAGACAATAGAAATTATTCACTAAGACACTAAGCAAGGTTTAGATTTGGTTAGTTATTAGCTAGTTTTAAATAGTATTGTACTCAAACTTTTTTTTAAAGAAAATCAGAGCAAATGTCGCAAATTTTATATTCTGTAAAGATCTCTTGATGGGTTCCACCTTTGGACCATTAATTGTTTAGTTTGCGATGAAGCGAGATCTTAGCTGATTAAAATCAAAGGCGAAAACCGATGATCTATATACAAAAACACGTTCGCATCAACTCAACAAGAATATTGACCGGGCAAGAGAAAATGTATCCCGTGTTTGGTGTATGATTTTCTACATAACATCTGGTAGGATGTTTGCTGAAAAGGTCCAAAACTTCACCCAGTAATTGTGGATCTAGCATCACAAACTAACAAGTAAAAGCTTCTGACAATCAAGCAGCATATTTTTTAGAAAATACTGGTATTGTCTGATGCGAAGTGAATAAAAAGAAGAGGTGGCGTTTGGGATCACTCAACAGTTTCTCGATGGCCCATCACTTCTCTTCAGCAATCTGACTGTTTCTGTCAAAAAGTCGTCCAAGTCTTAAAAGGTCAAGTGTTTTTGGAGAAAGGTTTACGAGATCCAATATCAATCGAAGGAATACGCCGAGAATATTATCCGTTCTGGGAAGTTTTATGACAATCTCATAACATCTGAACAGAACTGTCATTAATGACTACTGAAGAGGTAAAGAAAGAACAGAATAACATTAAGAACTTCTCCGGTGCAGGATGAGATGGTGACCAAAAGTTCTGGGGGAAGAAGTTTATTTACAGAAAACAACAACTGGCCTTATATTCTTCAACATCCTTAACAGCATTGGCCGGTGTTAGGACCCACTATATTTCTGGCAAACAAAGTCGACTTGTTCAAACAAAAGAATTAGTGGCCATAAACTTATACACCGCTGTCCTGAATATACAGCTATCCTAAAAGACGTAATTGTTAGGAGAATTGGGCTTTTGTGGTTAGAGATTTACAAGCAACGTGGCACGAAAAAAAACTGTCAGTTACCTGTAGGCATAACCTGCTACCTGACAGCTGCGCTTTAACACACCCAGTATCTCACCAAGGGCTTTAGATTGAACCTCCGGTAGACTTATAATCTGTCTGTTAAAAAGGTTGACAGTTGATCTACACATGGTGAGATGCACACAGAGATTGATGCTCCCTTGAAGAGCCAGATCCCCTATTTTCTCTAGAAAATTTCTTGTGACGAAATTCGCTCAGGTAGGTCTACGGCGAGGCAAATCACCGCGAGGGTAAGGACACTTACGTATTTTATATGCATGATCTAAAGGTCTAATTCAATTTATGTTCAAACTACTTAAAACATCGGCGACAGGTACACATAAAAAATTGGTATTGACTATGGTTACGACTTATGTGCAAAATAAAATTTCTGGCGTTTGCGAGGACCCTGAGCTCGTGAGAATGAGTGCTACTAGACACCTTGACGCTGAAGGGATGTGCAAAAGAAAATTTCTGGCGTTTGCGAGGACCCTGATCTCGTGAGAATGAGTTCTACTAGACACCTTGAGCTGAAGGGACCTACTTGTACCTTGGCGATGAATATGATACCTGTGCCTTACAAGCTTCTCTACCGCCGTTGACCTCTTAATATCCCGTGTTTTTATGACCGAATTATCCCTGAAACAGCTTACGTCATCGCAAATAGACAAGAATCTCGGAAAATGGTAATGAATCTCGAGATGATTGGCAAAGGAATGTTTTCTTAGAAAGCCGCAAAGCAGGTGACCGAGACTCGTGATCTGTATCTTAACATCAGAATTCAGGAAAGTGTATTACTAAATTTAGATTCGTGTTTGAAAATGACGCGCTTTTTAAGTCTTTGAGATCTGGTAAACTGGAAACTAAAAAATCCCTAGGAATCTTTCTTAAGCAACGTTCATCAATGAAGTCTTTAATCTGATGCCTGCGATGGACATCTAGTGGCAATGCTTCCTGTAAAGTTAGCCAATAAGTGAACATTTTGATGAACATAAAAAAGATGAGTGGCAATATCTGCTTCGAGTTTTGCGGTGTCAAATATAATTTAAATTCTTTCAGTTTAACACTTACATAAACTTGAAATGATCTTACCTTACTTGGACAGCAGCGCATTCTTTTTGAGGCTTGAATAAAGAGTATCCGGCTACATGCCACGCTACTTTTAATCCCATTGTACTTCTTAAAGTATTAATAATGCCGTGAACAGCGGATACAATACGATTATTAATGGGGTGAAACCTAACACCTTCTGTCCATTGAATGTAAGGAGATTGTGTCACAGCATCGTGTAAAAGGTGCTCATACCCTTCGTGAGCAAACATGATCACATGGTAAACTGAAATCTAAAGCTTTATCTTGTGAATAAATATTACAGAAAAAAATGGAAAAAATGACTAATCATTATTAGATTGTTTTCTACTAGCCATACAGATTGAATGACTAATACATGTAATCTGGTTTTAATTCAAAGATACTTACAGAGGATACTGAAATAAAATAGTTAGCCTTGTAATCTCCATTTGGGCAATAAATTGTGTGTGGCAAATTTGGATTTTTTAACATCCACTTAATGGAAGTTTGAAGGAAATAGTAATACTGAAATAAATGTTTGCTTAATATTCATATTTAGATAACTCATACATAAATATTTTATTTTAATACTCACGTCTGCGTTGATAGGCCAATTTGGTGTTAATGTTTCTGCAAGCTTCGACCATTTTTTTACAGGCAAGGGCATCAAAGTATCACCATCTAATTAAAATACCATGAAGAAATTAATAAAATTGTAATTCTTAGTTCGAAAGAAAAATGCCCATTTTGTCGGTTTTGAGTGAACTCTATCGAAATCATTCATAGGAATTGATGGAATTGTAACTCTTGGTACACTTTAGCTGAAAAAACTACCTACATCTTAGGCCCAGTGCAAACAATCTAGGTGAATTTTTTTTATTAACAAAGTCAACAAATGTACAGTCTTTCAGAAAGATGTCTGAGTGGGGTTTATTTTTTTAAATCCAGAATGAATATATGGCTCGACAGTGGCAAAATGTATATTATCTAATTTTTTTCACTCACGCGTGGAAGACGCAGATCTGGAACTGCCCCCGGCATCGAACAGTCTGGTTGCACCTGCAAGAAAAAACGGAATCATTTTTCTAATTATTTTTGCTAATTTTTCAGCTGTAACCACGTCTCACGGCCGCGATATAGGGATATAGGTAATTACAGTATGCAGTAAGCCTTCTAAATTTTCTCCGTAAGTTTCCTACCACTTCGTTGAGAAGCAGGGATGTTTTGCAAGCTATCAGCCAGTGAAAGCTTAGCACCCCCAAGAAACCGATGATTAGGACCTGTATTTCCTTTCATTTTCCTTATATGTGATGTTTTTGTCAGATGCTGCCAAAAATTCGATAACGAACACGGTTCTTTTCTCGAGGTCAAGGAGAACTATGTCAGGCCTTCAAAGCAAGACAGAAGCAAATTTCAAGAATATTAAGTTCCACAATATGCAGCACTTTTAACTTTCGACAATTGTCAATATTTCCCCAGCAGTGTTTGGCGGAACAGTATCAGGGCTGATGCCGTAAGTGTGACACAAAGCGCTCTGCAGCTATTAGCGTGCATTTTTTGGCTCAAAATGTGGCGATGCGATGATTTGCTACAGTGGAAGGCAATCGTTAGCTCATACCATATCAACTGATCCTTCACATTTTTTTGAAAGATGCCGTACATCCTCTTGTTAAAAAACTGTTCGCACAATTATTTCTCCTATGCTTTCTTGATCTGAGCCTTCAGGAGTAAGTACTCCAGATGGATAATGTTTAATGCATTTTGCTCACACATTTTTGTCAAAGGCAATTGTTTTAAGAACGTTCTCCGCTATTTTGTACAGAAGCGCTTCTTTGCCCACTTCTTCATGTTTCCCTACCATTTTAAGAAGAAGCTCTCGTTCAGTTGTGACTATATATGAAAAACCCCTCTTTTGAAAAATCAAGGTTTAAATGACATGACCTAGAAGATCTCCAAATGCGCTAATATCCGCAATAAAGAAACAGTTTTGCGCTGCATTCATAAAAAATAATGACACTTTCTTAAATTCTCATAATTTAAATATTTCATTGAATGGTCAACCGTTTTGTTGAATATTGTTATTTTAGTTGGAAAGTACTCCATTTTTTGTCTTATGCTACTGCACGGAAAAGAATGTATGTTTAATCAAGTGGGGCAAGTGAAAACCTGCCTGAAAACTCTTCAAATCTCAAAGTTATTATATGGTAAAATGGTCTCATTTCAAAAAACTTTTAGTATTAAATCCGTAATTCCGCATGTTCAATCTTCTGAATTCCTGGGTATTTCCTTATACATCTAGATTCATTAAAATCATCTTAATTCCGTGAATTCGTCTCAGAAATTCCAGAAAATTCGAAACATTAAATAAATTCAGGGTATTTCGAAAATTAAACGTATTTCAGAAATTCAAAAGATTCAGAGTATTTAAGAAATTTCAGGAAACCAGAATATTCAATAACTGTAGGGAATTCTAAATATTCACAGATTTCAAATTATTCAAGGAATTCAGAGAATTTACGGAATTCCGAACAGTAAATGAACTTAGGGTATTTGATGATTTTCTGGAAATTAGAAAGTATCAGAAATTTCAGAGCATTTTAAGAGTTTGGCAATTTTAAGAATTTTCGAGAGTTCGGGTTATTCAACAGATCTGGAAAATTAAAAGAATTCCTGGAATTCAGAAAATAAGGAGCGTTAAAAAATGTCAGGGAATGTTAGGAATGCACTGATTTTTTGACATTTTTAAATTTTAAGGAATTCCCGGAATTCAACATATTAAAGGAATTCAGGGAACTTAGAATATTCCAGATATTTAGAAATTTTAGAGCATTTATAAAAATTTAGGAAATTTAGAACAATTTAGTGAATTTAGTGAATTTGCGGAATTCAGATAATTCAAAATATTCATAAGCTTTAGGAAATGCATACAATCAAGGATATCAGGATATTCGAAGAGTTCAGAGAATTATAGGAATTTCCCTGAACTTGCGTTATTTAACAAATTCAGAGAATTGAAAAAAATCCTGGAATTCAGAAGAATAAAAGAATTATTTATACAATTAGAAACACTAAAGAATTCCAGTAAATTGGAGGAATTCACTGATTTTCAGAAATGTAGAAAATCTAAGGAATTCAGCATGTATAAAGGATTTGGGAAATTTACAATATTCAAGATTTCGATGAAATTCAGGGAATTTAGAACATTCTAGGAATTCAGCATATCGAAGAAATTCAGTGAATTCTGAAAATTTCAGGGATACCAGAGCGTTACAAGAATTCAATAAATTCATGAGATTGAAGTAATTGCAGAAATTTATAACATCCTAGGATTTCAGAGAACTCAAGGTACACATATAATCTGAATAATAAAGGTACTAAAGGTATTGGAGGAATTTAGAAAATTGAAGGAATTCAGAATATTCCAGGTAGACAAAGATTTCAGGAAATTCACAGTTTTAAATGAAGGAACTTGTAGATAAATAATAATAAATTATTATATATTTACCAATCGAATCCAGCAAGATGGATAAACCGAGGTAGGGATAAGGAAGGGAAGCGGAAGTTGAATGGAAAAATAGTAAAAGAGGGCATGGATGGTCAAACAAAAGAGATGCTTGAGAGGGCAAGTGTGTTGATAAGGAAGGAATGGGAGTTGGGACGAAATTAATTTCCAGATGATGATTTCCAGGTGTTGTGATGATGTGATGGTAAAAGCAAAGAGAAGAGAGAAATAGAGTAAAAGAGAGATATGCAAAGTGGACACTTCCGTGGGGAAGAAATATATCTAATTATATTGTTAGAAGAGAGAAGGGGAGAAATAGTTTAGAAATTCTAACGGGGAATCGAGCAGGTACAAACGAGGAGAAATTTGTGGAAGAGGAGGAAATGAAGCATGGAGAGATAAAGAGGGAGAGGAGAAAGAAGCGCAAGAGAAAATCAGACGTTCGGGGGTTAATGGGAACAGGAACTATGGGTGAATTACGATAAGGTGGAGAAGAAAGGAGAAAACGGAAGTTAATAGGTTCTGGGTTCCTGGGCAAAAATGGAATATTTGAAATGTGCGGTAAGGGGTATGCAAGGGTGGAACACTCTTTGTTGAAATGCGAGGGGGTGGGAAGAAGAGCGGTTTGCATCAGTGCATTGACGCGTGGAAGAGGAGACTGAAGAAGAGAAGGAACCAGGAAGACGAATGAAGAAGCAAAGTTTGTAGAGATGAGATGATGCAGATATAACTTTGCTGCAATTACTGTAAATAGTGACTAAGTATTAGAAACATAAGCGAAGTGTCTACGGAGAGGATGACATACATCATTCATGTTTCGTTTCATGGCTTATTACTTTGCGTTTGTTTCCTATTGTTGCGTTATCGAAATTCAAACAAAGAAAATTGTAAAATGTTTGAAACTTTTGACAGCCGGGGAAAATAAAAAAAATTGGTCAAGAACAAATCGCAGAATTTGTCAAATGAAGTTTCCGGTTACCCTGTCTCATTTTATCAGCAATAACTATCAAACCAGAAAAATACAATCAATATTTACGCATTTCCCAGAGTTTCCAAGTTTCTTGTAGATAGATCAAACCACGCAGTAATATTCCACAATAGCTAGGAACTACCCTTATCAAATTTAACGAATTCAATCTAAGGTGTCTTCAACTAAAACTGCCAAAAAGATAAAAAATTAAAAGGAATCACGTCAGACAACTTTCCAAGACCCTAGTCGATATATTTACCTCCATAGTAATATTCGGTAGTGGAGTCGCTGGCGAAAAGGATTCCCACTCAAAAGTCCGTTTTTTTTTTGGAAAAATTAAAGAGCATAAAAATCGGTATTGGTGCCGAAGAAGAGCCCATAAAAAGTCTAAAATTTTGGTCAAGTTGCTTTTTTTAATTCTTTCAATTTTATTTCGTAGAGGTGATGGCGGCCAGCACCTCCCCACAAGAGACAGTTTATTGGGAAAACTAAAAGAGCCCAAAAATTAACATCGGTGCCCAAAAAAGCCCAAAATTATGGAATAGAGAAAATATTCAAATTCCGTTCTGGAGGTGCTGGCGGATGGCACTTTAAATCTAGGCCAAGGTCAGATTTATTACCGGTTGTTGAAAAAATTATTGTACGATTATACGGAAATATATATCAGCAGAATACAATTAAATATTTTCCCCAGTGAATAGTATGTTTAATCACATATTTTCTGCGATAGATAAGAAAAGCCTTCGAAACATTTCAATTTTTGCTGATCCAACTTTATCTTTAAGACTGCTTCAATTTTCACTTGGCCTTTCATTCTAAATTTGTTGGGACAGTAAAACAAACTCAACTCAAAAAGATCTAATTCTCTTTTCATGGTAAATTTACTGTTTCAAAATCACTTGCTGTTTCTTAATTCAAAAATTGGTCAATGTTTTTTTAAATAGGGATGAAAATTTTCCCGATGAAAGATTTTTATATTTTAATGAATTAAGTTTGTTTCTCTATTCTTTCACTAGTTTCTTCACTTCTTGAGTAATTTTCAAGATACACCAAACTCTCGCTTTCAGTCACTTCAGTTTCTCAGAAGAGTAGAGCAAGATTGGTTGTGGCATTATATATATACATATATATTTAAGTTGGAAACGAGTCAAGCGGCCCTCACTGTTTGCGTTTTTATCCCCCGAAATCAGTCCAAGGCCATTTGAAGGCAACCCCCGACACTTGACTAAAAGCGAGAGTTTGGTGTATTCAGAAAAATGTTATGGCGCATATGAGCGCATTTGAAATTATATAAGGAAGTTATTTTATCACCGTGGAGTAAAAACTTTTTATTTTGCTGGTCATAACTTTGCAAAATGTTAGGATCCCTATATCCTGGCCAATTTTCGAAATATTCAAAAAAAATTTATGACGCACAAGAGGGCATTTGATATTTGGTATCGTAGACCGTTTTTAAATTGGGTAATAAAAATATCGTGGTGTATATTACCGCATTTGAAGACCTTCAAGGTCATGGAATTTAAACCTAGATTTTTTAAATGGAGGGGCTATGGTGCCCCCGCCACGTACGTTGCACGTGAAACAACTCCTATTGCTTTTTTCGCAAAAATTGTAATTGGTTGCGCAAATAAGCGTATTTGCGGCGCAATTCAGTTGGCTATAGAAATCCCGAAAATTCAGAGTGGGGGGGGGGCGGTTAAATGAAATTTTAAGATTCAGTATTTCACGACCACCCTGTGTGAGATTAATTATTTTTCTACCAAAACAAAATTAATTTTTAATAAAATACGTGAATAAAAAAAAATATAATGTTTATAGCATTTTTTAACCGTATAATTACATTTTTAATCAAAATATTTTTAAGTTGCCATCCACGAATACCGAAAATCTTGAAAATTTAACAAATTCTTCAATTAGGGGAAAAAATCGCGGAATTAACGTAAAATTTACAAAATGATTTAAGCAAGTAAATCATTGAAGCCTGAACTTTAATAAAACAAGAAAAAGTAATCATTTGTAAAGTTAAGTAAAGTTTTGCTTTAAAAAAATATTTAAATTTAAATAATTTAATATAAACATATAAATATATATATTTTTTCTTTATTGTAAAAATACCATATTGACTGTTAATTATCAATGGATTAACTTGTGAATTAAAAGGTTTTATTATAGATCCTAAATATTTACAAATGTAAAAATAAAATTTCGATATAAAAATAAAATAATTTATTGCATTTATGTGACAAATAAGTCCGAAGACAGAATCAGATTCAAATAGTCGAGTCATTTTTTTTATGAAAAAATAATAGGCTAATTTTAACTAGTTGTAAGTAAATACAAAAAGAGTTATATTTATATTAGAATTACTGGAATTTTCTTGCTATAATTGAAGAGTGATAGCGCTGGATCAAAAAAAAAATATATTGGCGTACATTTATTATTTTTATTTATTAATTTAATAATTTATTAATGTATTGTAAAAAATATTGCAACTGCTGTTGAAGGTTCAACTACATATTTTAATAAGCCTTCAATTTTTCGGTTAAAGAATCATTTCTTTGATTGGAAACTTAAGTCATCAACTTTTATTTACAAACGTATAGGTTTTAGTTAAAAATTTAACTATTTGTTTGAAAATTCTTAATTTTTTGATAAAAAGTTCATCGTGTTTGACAATAATTCAAATATTTGAATGAATGCTGTTAGACGGAAAAAGTAATAATATTGAATCAACAATAAGCAATCGTTAAGAATAATAACGATCAAATATTTTCTTGCTTGGGCAATTAAAAACCTACCTGAAAACTCTTCAGGGTTTTATGCTTTTCCAGAATTTTTCAAATGTGGAGAATTTCAACTTAAAGTTATTATGTGATAAAATAGTCAAATTTTAAATATCTCTTAGCAATTTTTTATTTTTAATAGAAAATTAGTAATTAATAAAATTAAGAGAATTTCAGCAAGTTCAAGAAATTTTAAATTCCACAAATTTAAGGAATTTAGGAGATTTAGATAATTCAAGGAATTTTAGCTATTCAAAAAATTCAAGGAATTCAGGGAATTTGTATTATTAAAGTATTTCAGATAATTCAAGGAAATCCGAGAATTTAGGGAATTCCTAAAAATAAACGAATTTAGAGAAATAAAAATATTCAAAGAGATCAGGAAATAAAGAAATTAGGCGTTTTAGAATATTCGAAGAATCAAGAAAATTCTAGGGATTCTAGAGAAAATTTGAAAAAAAAAACAGAAAATTTTCCAGAATGTTTGTAATAAAAAAAGTTCGGAGAATTAAGAGAATGCTTGGAATTCAGAATAATAAAAGCATTATTTAGGATATCATGAACATTTAGGAATTTCGGTGAATTGGAGGAATTCACTGATTTGAAGAAAATTAAAAATTTCAAGGAATTCAAGGTAATTCAGATTATTTAAAAAGTTTGCGGAATTTAGAATATTCTAGAATGTGTGGTAATTCAGGAAGTTTAGAAAATTCTAGGAATTTAGAGAATTCAGGCAATTCGGAAAATTCAAGGAATTCCACGTATTCAAAATATTCAAGGAATTCAGGGAATTCGGATTATTCAAGTATTTCAGATAATTCAAGGAAATCAGAGAATTTAGGGAATAACTTAAATTAGGAACATTAAAAGAAGTCAGGAATTCAGGGAATTTAGCATTTTTAAGGAATTTAAGGAACTTAGCATATTTAAGAAATTCAAGACTTTTAGAAAAATTCGAAAAAAAATAGAAAATTTTCCAGAATGTTTGTAATTGAAAAAGTTCGGAGAATTAAGAGAATTATTGGAATTCAGAACAATAAAAGCATTATTTAGGAAAATATGAACATTTAAGAATTTCGGTGAATTGGAGGAATTCACTGATTTGAAGAAATTTAGAAATTTCAAGGAATTCAAGGGAATTCAGATTATTCAAAGAATTTAGGGAATTTAGAATATTCTAGAATGTGTGGTAATTCAGGAAGTTTAGAAAATTCGAGGAATTCAGAAAATTCAGGCAATTCGTAAAATGCAAGGAATTTCAGATATTCAAAAGATTCAAGGAATTCAGGAAATTCGGATTATTCAAGTATTTCAAATATTTCAAGGAAATCAGAGAATTTAGGAAATTTAAGGTGAATTCGAAAGAATCAGGAAATTTAGTGAATTCAAGGAATTCCGAATATACAGGGAATTCAGTGAATTTCCCAGGGATTTTCCAGAATGTATGTAACTAAAAAAATCCGGAGAATTAAAAGAATGTTTGGAATTCAAAACAATAAAAGCATTATTTGGAAAATTATGAATATTTAAGAATTTCGGTGAATTGGAGAAATTCACTGATTTGAAGAAATTTAGAAATTTCAAGGAATTCAAGGGAATTCAGATTATTCAAAGAATTAAGGGAATTTAGAAAATTCAAAAATGTGTGGTAATTCAGGGAATTTAGAACATTCGAGGAATTCAGAGAATTCAAGTAATTCGGGTCATTCAAGGAATTTCAGGTATTCAAAATATTCAAGGAATTCAGGGAATTCGGATTATTCAAATATTTCAGATAATTCATGGAAGTCAGAGAATTTAGGGAATTACTTAAATTAGGAACATTCAAAGAAGTCAGGAATTCAGGGAATTTAGCATTTTCAAGGAATTTAAGTAACTTAGAATATTCAAGAAATTCAAAAATTCTAGAGAAATTCGAAAAAACAGGATATTTTCCAGAATGTTTGGAATTAAAAAAGTTCGAAAAATTAAAAAAATGTTTAAAATTCAGAACAATAAAAGCATTATTTAGGAAATTATGAACATTTACGAATTTCGGTGAACCGGAGGAATTCATTGATTTTAAGAAACTTAGAAATTTCAAGGAATTCAAGGGAATTCAGATTATTCAAAGAGTTTAGGGAATTTAGAATATTCTAGAATGTGTGGTAATTCAGGAAGTTTAGAAAATTCTAGGAATTCAGAGAATTCTGCAATTCGAAAAATTCAAGGAATTCCAGGTATTTAAAATATTCAAGGAATTCAGGGAATTTGTATTATTCAAGTATTTCAGATAATTCATGGAAATCAGAGAATTTAGGGAATTACTTAAATTAGGAACATTAAAAGAAGTCAGGAATTCAGGGAATTTAGCATTTTTAACGAATTTAAGGAATTTAGCATATTCAAGAAATTCAAGAATTTTAGGAAATTTGGAAAAAATCAGGGTTTTCATAGAATTTCTGGAATTCAGTACATGGAAACAATTCAGGAAATTGCGAACATTTAAGAGTTTCAGGAAATTGAAGGAATTCACTGATTCCTAGAAATTTCAAGGCATTTAGGGAATTCAGATTATTCAGAAAATTTAGGGAATTTAGAATATTCTAGAATGTGTGGTGATTCAGGAAGTTTAGAAAATTCGAGGAATTCATAGAATTCAGGCAATTCGGGAAATTGAAGGAATTTCAGATATTCAAAAGATTCAAGGAATTCAGGGAATTCGGATTATTTAAGTATTTTAGGTATTTCAAGAAAAATCAGAAAATTTAGGAAATTTAGGGAATTTTAGGAAAATTCGTAAAAACAGGAAATTTAGAAAATTCTAGGAATTCCGAATAATTAGGGAATTCAGTGAATTTCCCAGGGATTTTCCTGAATGAATGTAATTAAAAAAATCTGGAGAATTAAAAGAATTTTTGGAATTCAGAACAATAAAAGCATGATATAGGAAATTAGAAACATTTAAGCATCTCGGTGAATTGGAGGAATTCACTGATTTTAAGAAATTTAGAAATTTCGAGAAATTCAAGGGAATTCAGATTATTCAAAGAATTAAGGAAATTTAGAATATTATAGAATGTGTGGTAATTCAGGAAGTTTAGAAAATTCGAGGAATTTATAGAATTCAGGCAGTTCGGGAAATTGAAGGAATTTTAAAGATTCAAAAGATTCAAGGAATTCAGGAAATTTGGATTATTTAAGTATTTTAGATATTTTAAGGAAATCAGAGAATTTAGGAAATTTAGGGAATTTTCGGAAAATTCGAAAAAATCAGAAAATTTAGAGAATTCTAGGAATTCCGAATAATTAGGGAATTCAGTGAATTTCCCAGGCATTTTCCAGAATGTAAGTAATTAAAAAAATCCGGAGAATTAAAAGAATGTTTGGAATTCAGAAGAATAAAAGCATTATTTAGGAAATTAGGAACATTTAAGAATTTCGGTGAATTGGAGGAATTCACTGATTTAAATAAATTAAGAAATTTCAAGGAATTCAAGGGAATTCCTCAGTGTCTCAGGTTTTTACTGCAGGAAATTGTAGATAAATATAGTAATGAACTACTGTATATTTACCAATTAAATTCACCAAGGTGGATAAACTGAGGTACAGAGTCCCGACGGCGAACCACATTTTCTATTGCTGTAGATTAGAGTAGCTGATACGGATTCACGAAGAGAACAGGAAAATGTGCGCCGATAATGAATTTTCCGGAAGGTGTTTCCCTTTATATATACTAGGGATAAGGACCGGAAGCGGTCGCTGAAAGGAAACATGGTAAAAGAGGGCGTGGATGGTCAAACAAAAGAGATACTTGAGAGGGCAAGTGTTTTCATAAGGAAGAAATGTCCGACTCGCTAGTTATAAGTTTAAAGTGGTGAAGTGGTGGTGAAGGAAAATTAAAGAGGTAAGAAGGCTACACGAAGGACATGTAAATTGCACACTTCGGCGGGCAAGAAATATAGCTAATTATGTCGCTAGGAGGGAGACGGGCGGAAAAAGTTTAGATATTCTGACGGGGAGTCAAGAAATAGAAAATAAGAAGTTTGTGGAAGAGGGTTAGAGTAAGCTGTATAGGAAACGTTTAAGGGAGAAGGGGAACAGAAGAGGGGATGGAAAGACAGAGATTGAAAGAGAAAGGTACTATAGAGGGAATGAATACTATAGAGGGATGAAGTGAAATGGTTGCTCGAGGAGGGGAGAAAGGTGTATGAGATGGTCGGAAAGAACTGCAAAGAGAGAGAGAGAGAGAGAGAGAGAGAGAGAGAGAAGATAGCAGAGGAAGAAAAAATAAGATAGTCGAGGTTTAATGGGAACTATACGTATATCACGCGAAGGTAGAGAGGGCAAGATTTGTGTGAGAAAGGGAAAAAACGGAGGTCGAGAGCTTATGTCGAGGATGAGATGCAGTCTCATGGTGAGTTTTAATAGGTTTTCGCTTCGTACGCAGATGAGAATATTCGAAGTGTGCGGGAAGGGGTATGCAAGGGTGGGGGAACAGTGGTAGGAGAAATGCTAGGAGGTAGATAGAAGTGGGATAAGGGAAGAAGAAAGAAAAAGGGAAGTTTGTAGAGATGAGATGAGGTAGATATAACCTCGCTGTAAATATTGTAAATAGAGGTTAAGTATTAGATAGAAGCATAGACGACATTGGCATTGGAGGTCGCATAGTTGTGGTAAAGATGTATTTTTTATTTGAGGTATTTTGTTTTGTTCCAGGTAAATAAAAAAAATAGTTTCATCTTCCATCAATTAAAACAGCATAAAAATATTTTAAAATTAAAAATAATCACAATGCAGAGATTTTCGAGTATCTAGTAGATAAAGTCACCCTCGCAGTATTTTTTTTCTTATTGTTACTGTGGGGTTGTTGATATAGTTTAGGGTTTCTCGAAATTGCATAGTATGTTTTTTTTTCATTTGGAAAATTTTCGGCAGCGCTTTGTGAACCCCGCAAAATTATTGACTGTTGACTTATATTTTCTTTTGATTTTGTTTAATATTTATATTTTTCTTTAAAAATTAATCTTATTTAGTTAAAAATTAAACTGTTCTGTTTACAATAAATATATTTGATTGAAAAATGTTATTTCTTGTAATAAATTAATCTTTTTGTTTAAAAATTTTTAAAATCGTTTGTTGATTAAAAATTCATATTTTTCAGAAATAAAGTAATCTTTTTGTTTGAAAATTCGTCTTTTTTAGTGAAAATTCAACATTTGGGTTAAAATTTTGGATTTTTATGGAAATTCGTCTCTTTTGGTTGAAGATTAATCTTTTTGTTTAAAAATTAATCTGTTTTAGTGAAAAATTCCAGTTTTTTGTTAAGAAAGTTAAGTTTTTCGGTTAAATATTTAAAAACTAGGTTTTAAAGTTAAACTGTACTTTCTTGAAAATAAAAAAAAATTGTTTTTCATTCTTAACAATTTAACTGCTTGGTTGAGAATTTTGTAATTTTATTAAAAATTTGACTTTCTTCAAAGTAAATTAATCTTTTTGTATGAAAATTCCTCATATATTTTTAAAAAAAATTAACTTTTTAGTTTACAATTCATGCGTTTGTTGGTAAAATTTATTTTTTGGGAGTAAATGAATCTTTGTGTTAAAAAATATTCTTTTTTAAATTTCGTTTAAAATTCGTCTTGTTTATAGAAAATTAAAATTTTTGTTTAAAACTTCTTTTTTCAGTTGAAAATTCAATCTTCTGTTTACAATTCATGTATTTTGTTGAAAAATTGTATTTTTTTGTAATAAATTAATTTTTTTGTTTAAAAATGTTAAAAATCGTATTTTCAGTAAATTAAATTTCAGTTTAAAAAATCACCTTTTTAGTCGAAAATTCAACTTTTTGGTGGGAAATTTATGTAATTTGTTGTAAAATTGTATTTTTTGGTAGTAAATTAAAATTTTTGTTTAAAAACTAATTTTTTCTTATTAAAAATTTAACTGTTTATATTTTAAAAATTAAAAAAATTCTTTCTTTGTTAAACATTAAACTTTTTGAATCAGAATTTTTGAATTTTATTAAAAATTCTTGTTTTTTTTAGTAAATTCAATTTAGGTTTAAAAATTATTTTTTTTTTAAACTCAACATTTTGATTGGAAATTTATTTATTAAGTTCAACAATTCAAGTTCTTGTTAGTGAATTAACCTTTTTGACAAAAAATAATTTTTTAAATTTAGTTAATAAGTCGTCTTTTTTATACTAAATTAAATTTTTATTTAAAAATTCATATTTTTTATTTGAAAGTTATACTTTTTGTTTAAAAATTCAACAAATGGGATTTAGAGTAGAAATATTTTTTTAAATATAAAAAAAGAAAATTTGCTTCTTTCTCAAAAATCAAAATCTTCAATTAATAATTTTTTGATTTTAATAAACATTTGTCTTTTTGGGAAGAAATTTAATCTTTTTGTTTTAAATTTATCTTTTTCTGTAGAAAATTCAACTTTTTGTTTTACAATAATTGTATTTTCTTAAAATTCTTTTTTTTTCTTAAGAATTAATTTTCTTGAATCAGAATTGTCGAATTTATTACAAACTTCGTCTTTTCCGATAGAAAATTAATCATTTTGTTTGAAAATTTATATTTTTGTTCAAACATTAACAAGAAGATTTTAACATTAAGCTACTTTCTCAAAAATTAAAAACAAATCTTCTTTCTTTTTTAAAAAAATAAACTTTTTGGTTGAGAAATTTGTAATTTCAGTAAAAATCCTTTTTTAAGTAAACTAATCTTTGTGTTTAAAAATTGATCTTTTTCAGGTGAAAATTAAAATTTTTGGTTTACAATTAATGTATTTTTTTAAAGTTGTATTTTTTACTAGCAAATTAATATTTTTCTTAAAAAATTAATCGTTTTCAGTTAAAAAATCAACTTTTTGGTTGACAACTTTCAAATTTTATTGAAACTGCATTTCTTTTGGTAGAACATTAATCTTTTTGTTTAAAAAATTTAAAAATTCGTATTTTTTTAGTAAATTAAATTTCAGTTTAAAAATCCACTTTTTAGTCAAAAACTCAACTTTTTGGTTTACAATTCATATATTTGGTTAGAAAATTGTATGTTTGGTAGTAAATTAGTATTTTTGTTTAAAAATTAATTTTTTCATGTTGCAAATTTAACTTTTTATTTAAAAATTTTTCAATTTTATGTATTACTAGTAAATTAATCTTTTTGTTTCAAAGTTCACTTTTTTAGTTTAAAATTAAATTTTTTAATTTAGAAATTTTGAATTTTTTTAAAATTCGTATTTTTTGGTAGTTTTATCTTTTTGTTAAATAATTCATTTTTTTAGTTTAAAAAATCCACTTTTTGTTTCGGAAGTCTTGAACTTTGTTAAAAATTCATTTTTTTGTAAAAAATTAATCTTTTCGTTTAAAATCAATCTTTTTTGTAAAATTAATGTTTTTGTTAAAAATTCATCTTTTTAAGTTAAAACTCAACATTTTGGGTGAGAATTCTGGAATTTTATTGAAATTTGTCTTTTTTGTTTAAAAATTATTCTTTTTGTTTAAAAATGAAATTTTTTATAATTTTCCTATTCTATTTTTGGTCGAAAATGTTTCTTTTCTAAGTAAAAATTCAACTTTTAGTTTAAATCAAACTATTTTGTAAATTATAATCTTTTTTAGTTAAAAATTCCAGTTTATGTAAAGAAAGTTAAGTTTTTTAGTTAAATATTTAATAATTAGGTTTTAAAGTTAAACTTTCTTAAAAACAAAAAAAATTGTTTTTTATTCTTAACAATTTAACTGCTTGGTTACCAAGAGGTTACAAATGGCAAGTTCAAAATGCAAAGAGGAAGAATAAAAAGGGCAGAGCAATGGGAGGAATGGT
>JAAAKG020033252.1:0-19472 GCA_010014905.2 Druon quercuslanigerum
ATAGTCCGTCTTAGAATTACAATATCTCTGTGCCAGCTATATAGCATGTGTTTGTTGACGATATGATATCGGCAGAACAGTTAAAGTTGTCAAAGCTATTCACTTTGACTGATATAAGGATATTCCTACATTCCCTCGTTACGTTTCTAGCTATACGAATTAGCTGTCCTACGGAAACATTTCCCTGCCACAGCCACATTTTTTTCCGTGTATATTGCAATTTCAGCCAATTTGACTGGGACCGGATTTTAATGTAAATGGTGCGGGTTCCTTTTCCGTAACTGTAAGAATTGTAATACGGAGGCTCGAATACGGCACCCAAAATTACGCAAGAAAGTTGTATCTTTCAGATACTGCGTTTTTGCCTAACGTGATGTTATGCAAGAAAGCAGTATAAAGATACTACTTTCTTCAAATTATGGGACCTCAGCAAACGCAGTATCTACAAATAAAAGTATTACAAATTGCAAAATGAATACAAATAATTACAAAAATTGTGAAAAGGATGCAATATATTAAATATATTGCGAAGTAAATTTTACTTCGCCCAGTCGTTGATTACTGAAAAAAGTTACAAAAAACAATTTTTTTTTTTAAAGAATTTTTTACAAAGAAATTTTCGACTTTTTGAAATAATTTTTATTTGTTTATATTTCAAAAGATGTTAATACTTGTAATTATTATTTATATAATATTATTAAAATGTACTTTTAAACTTATTTCGAGCAAGTGTTTGTATCGATTTATTGCAGATACGGTTTTCTTGCGAACACCAAGGCTGCCTTCCGAGGCCCGGTGTTCGCAAGAAAGCAGTTTCTACAGATGCGGCGTTTTTGCATAATTACGGTTCACATTTTTTGCAGTATCTGCATTTTTTATTACAAATTAACAATGAATTAAATTTTTTTTTCAGTAATGAGAAGATCACCTGTAAATTAGCCAAGAACGATAAAAAAGGTTTAAAAAGTAATTTTAAATGAGCGGTCTACACGAATAATGTTTCAAACAGTTTTCTTCAATTATCTCGATTTGCTGTTTTTGTAGATACTGTTTTCTTAAATACGACGGCAGTATTAAAAAAAAACTTTAAGTCGTTTTTCAGATTAAATCTTGGGTAAAGTTTTGTTTAGTTTGCGAAAAAGAATTGATTGTTGCTCGAGTGGTGATGGTGAACACTTAGAAAATATTTCTCATTAAATTTACCGATTTAAAATAATGTGAAATAAGTGTATTAAAATATTAATAATCACAATAAATGTATGCGTCAGAAAAACCTCAAAATGCATTTTTAGGTTTGAGTCATGGCTTCTTTTAAAAGCGATTTGAAACATGTTGATACCTGTATGCATTTCAAAATAATAGCCAACTAGTTTCAGCAACCTCCCGTGGGACACCCTGTACAAAACTTCTAAAGCTTTCAAGTAGTTTCAAAAGATTTCAAGGAATTTCAAGAGATTTTAAGTGATCAAATATTTTAAGAGATTTCGAAGAATGTTATGAGATTTGATAGTCTGTGAAAGGGTTCAAGTTGTTTCAAAAGATTTCATGGAATTTTAAATGATTTCTAGTGACTTCAAAACATTTAAATAGATTTTAAGGATTGTCAAAATATTTCAAAATATTTTAATAAGTGCACAAAATCTCATTTTATTTCTAAAGACAGGATTTTTTCAAAACATTTTTAGGAATTTCAGAGGATTCCCAGGGTTAACAAAATATTTTAAAATATGGGACTCTTAAGGATTACAAGTAAATTTAGCTGTTAAAAGAAATGATGAGACATTTAAAATGATGAAAAATAAATGGAATTTCACGGCTAGTGCCAACCCCTTTTCCAACTCTGCCCATTTTTCGGGCGGCTGGATACAGCCTTTCTATTGTTTTTATAGGATTTGTGGCCCCTTGTACAAACAACATAATGTATTGCTTAAAATGATTAAAATATGATAACAGTCAATAATCTCGCGTATTTTTTGGCTATTCGGAATAAAAATATTGAAGGGAAAAAGTTTAATATTTTTTCATGTTTGGTAATTAAGAAGTATTATACAAGAATAAAGATTTTTAAATTACATTATTTTTTTGCTGAATTTCTTATTTTAACAATGATAAAATAAATAGGTATTTTGATTCAAGTCGATATGGGAATCTTGCAATTACTGTTCAGTTATTATTATATGGTCCAGTATTTTTCCGGTAAAATATGCCAGACTTTAATTTTCTCTTCCGGCATATTTTATCGTGTACTAAATTACATTTAAAAAATTTATTATGAATTCCAAACAATTCTAGATTAATTCCAACCAGTTGAAAAATTGATGTTTGGAAAAATATATCGGATAATAAAAAATTAAAGGCAGATTTTCATGACAGGTGGAGGTTCTGTTTCATCTTTATATATCTGTATTCCCTTCCTTACAATGCTTGATAGGAGAGGAATCCCTAGCGGATTGAGTTAACGGAAAGGATTCTCTACAGAGTATCCACATAGTATCCCTTCTGCATCATGCAACAAAAATTTAAATAAAACAGTAAGATCAACTTTGAACTTGGTGTTAAAATTCCCATTAAAAAGTCACGGAGTAATCGCAATATTTTTTTTGTAACGGAAAAAAGTTTAAAAAAATATAACACGTATAACACCTGTTAACTGCTACTTAGAGACAGTCAACAGGCGTTATACGTCTTTTATTCTTTTTAACTTTTTATCGTTGCAAAAAAACTATTGCGATTACTCCGAGACGTTTAATGAGAATTTTAACGTAGAGCCCGAATTTCACCACTTTCAAAGTTGATCTTGCTGTTTTTTTTAATTTTTGTTGCCTGATATTCCAAACTCCTGTCCTTCTAATTAAAAACGGTTTACAAGGCAGGTATAGGCGCATGGTGATTGAGCACAGTAGAAGCCCAAACTCGTTTTGTTTCTGACAGTTTTTACCTTTTTATAAAACTGTTGTTGAAATGAAAAAAACAAAAATTCGGACTATTTTGACCTAAAATTCGAATTCCCTGACCTCGAAAACCTAAATTTTGGTCAACTCGCAGGGGTGCCTCCCCCACGTGACGTTGGAGAGGGGTACGAGTTTGAACAACATTATTTTTGTAATTAGTCACAGGAGGGGGGGGGTTGACTTCCCGCCCTCTTTTACGACAAGACGTTGAAAAGGGGTACGGGTTTGACCTACATTATTTACGTATCCCATCACAGGTGCCTTTCCGCTCCCCACAAAAGATTGGAAGGTATATGGACAGTTTGATCAAATAAAATAATTTCTCAAATTTACGGTAATGTTTCATTATTGTGAAAATTTATGAAATGTATGGACATTGATGGAATTTTCGAATATTGTGGAAGTTTGTGAATGTTGTGGAAACTTATCATAATTTACGAAAAATTAAAAATATGCCGTAGGGAGAAATTAAAATCCGGAAAAATATGCCGGATCCGTATAAACTAAGTTATTGTATTGCCACAATTATACGGTAAAGGCTTTAGTGGCTAAAAGGTGAGATACACTCAGTTTTGACCTAGAACCTGATTTGACCCGCTGTTCGAAACTTCACGCTAAAATTAAGAATAATGAAACAAAATAATGCATTTTTAGTTTTCGTTAATTTTATATTGTTGAATAAAATATGCAATGCATTTGTAATTTTTTATACTCACAATTAACATTCTCTAATAATTGGTTTGCTTATAAATAATTAAAAATTTAATTCTCAAATTTAGACTTAAATTATTTATCTGAAGTATATAATCATCATATAAGTTTATAATTAAAATCAAAACTATAAAGCAATAAAGTAATGTAAAATATTAAAAAGTAGCAGGAATTCACGCGTCCTTGGATTTCTATCACCTAATATTAAAAACGCAATCAATTTTGAAGTCCACAATAACAAATTTTTCAATAATAAAAGTTAAAAAAATTGTTAAATGGACTTAAATAATTTATTAAAATATTATATTTAACAGATATACAAAAAATAAATAAATTACAATTGTTACAATCTGTTAATACCAATTCAAAGAACTTTTCCCCTTCAGTTGCGATAGCGTTTTTCAAAACTTTTTTATTTTTAAAGTTTTTTTTTAATAATTTAATTGTAAAGGCTTACAAGTAAAAATTTTACATTTTGAACGGTAAAATTGACGAAAAATTAAATTTTTTATTTTAGAGAAATTTGTGGAATCAATTTGAATTTTTTTTTAAATTAATAAAGATGTTAAATTATACAATTTAAGCAGCCACTTTTTTATTATTAGTAGTATTTTTTAAATTATTTAGTATTATTAATGTCGAAAACAATGATTTGTGAATAATTATCGGCAATTGCTTAGTATAAATACTTGAAATAAAATACTTTGTATTTCCAAGGTCTGTCAAGTTATACCAGAAAAAAAGTGTTCTCTGAGCCCTTCCAACTGGGATTTTTTTTCGAGTGGTCCTAAATTTCCTCTCAGTTTCCTGTCGAAAAAATTTGTAGATCTTGAAGAAGGCCGAACGATCCTGCGTTTAGTGCCTTACAAGTTGTGGGGTAGTTATTAAAATTTGTGCCCCAGCAACGGATGTTGCCGTTTCGCGTTTAGCATTTCGTAAAAATAATACAACAAAGACGCTTTTCAAGCAGATATCAAATTAATGCGAACTAGGCAAATATTTATTGCGACAAGAAATACACTTGGAACCCCATTTAAGTATTTCTAATTTAAGTAGTTCTGAGGATCAGTGCCTCTGTGGTTTCTTTATGTGAGGATTGAGAGGAGCCGTGGGGAGGATTTGCTCAGTCAAGCGTGACAAACAGCAGAAGGGCCGCACTCACAGCGCGTTAGTTGCCTCAGGATGCGCCACACTCAGAGAAATGATTGGATTGGCTGGAACGTCTGTATCTTCTTCGGCTTGTAAATCCACTTGCCTCCTATTCCGTAATCCTGCAGCTCGCAACTCTTTGATGAAGCTGGTATATTTATTATACAGCTTGCCTTTCGGTTGGCTAGTAGCTTCTGTATTTCTTCTTGGTTTACGTGCCACATAATACGTAGCCTTTTAAGAAAATAGGCAAAAATGAAAGATTGCACAAATGTATCAAATAAAAAAATATATTATAGATAAACGTTTATTTTTCAGCTTGCTGGCCTTAAAGAATTGACTTGCTTACACTTCCATTTTTACAGAATTTTCTTACAACTAACTCTTTAAAAACTAACATCCATCCACACATTATCTCTAAGCCGACCTTGCCTTCCTCGCTTCGCATCGCTCTGCACGCATGTCGCTATTATCTCGCTTTGCCGCGCCTTACCAGCCTCTGCCTCCGCAGCTAATCCCTAATCCTTATCTACTATTTACAATATGTACAATTTTCTTAAATCAGCTTCCTCTCCTATATACAGTCTTTCCTTCTCCATTCCTCTTCCTCCTTCCTTCTCTTCTCATCTATCTTACCCAACACCCGCTTGACCCATGCCACTGCCCTTTTGTCCCCCCTTTCATGCAACAATACCTCCATGCTTATCCCGCTCCTTTCCACCTCTTCACACACCTCTAACCAGTGTTCCACTTTTGCATGCCCCTTCCCGCACAATTCACACACCCTCTTCTCTCCAGAAAGCCAAAACCTATTATAACGCTCCATTAATCCGCATCTTTTTCTCGCTATAAGTTCCTGACTTCCTTGCTCTCCTTTCTCACACAAATATTGAGTTCCCATTAAACCTTGATTCTCTTAATCTCTCCTCCCCTGCTTCCTTCTCTCTCTCTCCATGCTTTTCCTTTTAACCATTTCACAATCATACACTTTATTCATCTGCAATCCATTCATTCTAAAATATCTTTCTCTTTCCACCTCCAACCTCGCACCGCTACATCTGTTCTCCTTCTCCCAACAACATTCCCTAACCAGCTTACTTCCCCCATCTTCTAAAAAATTCTTCTCATATTTACACGCTCGGCTCCCCGTTATAATCCCTAAAATCGTTCTTCCTGTCTCCTTCCTGACAATATAGTTCGGTGTATTCCTTGCAAACCCCAGTGTCCACTTTACATTTATTTCCTGTATCCTATTTACCTCCTCACTTACCTTCAACCCCCACACCTCTACTCCGTAAAATAAGATACTCATCACTAGCGAATCAAACAATTTCATTCTCCTTACAAAATCATCTGCAAACAACCTCTTTCCCAGCCCCACGCTTCCCTCATCACCACATTTGCCCTTCTCCCTCTCTCTTTTATATGACCATGTACTTCGCTTTTTCCTTCCACTTCCACCCCCTCCCTTATCACTCCCTACTCCTTGTCTGAACACCATAACCTTCGACTTACCCGTATTTAACTCTAACCTATTTTTGTCCAAGTATCTTCTCAACCTTTTCATCATCTTCTTTAAAGCCTCTTCGCTACTTCTACCCCTACTACCCTAACTCCTACTACCACTCCGTCTGCTAGCTTATTTTCCATATCTGCGATTAAAAATGCAAAAAGCGTTGGGCTAAGCGAGCACCCCTGCCTCAATCCCGATATCCATCCAGAAACATTCGGAGATTCCACCGAAGAGAATGCACCTTTTATGTCTACAAAAAACGTAAATATTGTCAATGGTACTCCTTCCCTCCCTTAAGCCCGCCTGCCTCTCCGGCAGTATGCCTTTCCCCTCAACATCCTTCCGCAGCCAATCTGCCAGCATCATCGCGTATATTTTGTACGCCGTATTCATTAGCGTAGTTCTTCCATAATTTCCCTGCCTCTTACTATCCCCTTTTTTATACAGGGGTACAATCAACCCCTCCCTCCACCCTTTTGGGAATCCGTCCCCCCGCAACACTTGGGTCACTACCCCCTTCATCCTCTCCTTTACCTCTTGTGTGCCAAACAGCCATGCTTCGTCGTTCTCTACCCTGTCCAGCCCAGCTGCCTTAAACCTTTTCAACTTCCTTATCTGCCTCAAAAAATATATATTTACTACAACTTCGGATGGAAAAACTGCCACCACCTCATCACGTAGCTCAAAAAACCTCTTAGGGGGTATTCTATTACAGCATTGAAAATTAATTAAAAACATACTCTACAAATTTTAATAAACATTTACGGTCATACATTTAAATCGAGCTGTTTATTTTCCGGGTAAAATTATCATTATTAAATTATATTATTCAATGTCAAAGGCTTGTGAAGAATTAATCAAACCAGTTGATTCGTCCATCGCTGATAATGTCAGAAAATAAAATTTTTTCCATCTCTCCTATGAAAAGGAGCAAGCGATAATTATTATTATTATTATTTGAATGATTGCGAACTGTCTTTCACGAAAAATATAACTCTCAAAATTCAATAACTTTGCCATTACTTCCAAAAAGTAATAACTTTTCTTAATTCACAGTGAAAGAAAATTATTTAAACATTCGTTAATTATATTCAGAAAATACTAAATATTTACGATTTGATGGAAAAAATTATAAAATTAGAAATTGTTTAAGGGGTTGCAAAGTATTTTAAACAATAAATATTGTTCCGTATATTCATCAAGTGAATCACTAATTCTGAGAAGTAATAAGTCTCCACGATTTACCGAGGAAATTTTTTTAAAGAATTGAACATTAGTCAAAAATACTTCGAAACTTGTCACTTATCGAATAAAAATAATTAATGTGAAAAAGTTGAAAAATATCCTGTCTTTAGCATGAGTTCAACATATAACTGTTATTTAGCAGTTTTTTTAAGGTATTTTCCGGGCGTTCGAAATTAAAAGTTATTAAGTGGAAATTATTTCTTGAACATCCCTTAAGAAGTGAATTTTTTCCGAAAAACCTACAAATTATTGACCAAATTTTTGGACCACGGGTTTTTTTAAAGGTCTGGTGGCGCCAAGCCACTTTCTTATCACACAGAAAATATTTCCAAGTAATAAGCTACCCATAAATTAAGTTCATTATTTTTTGTCTACCCCTCCACTTTATATTATACGTTTATTTACTTCAGATTATACGTTTATAAATTCTTTTTAATGCGTATTTGAGGTTTTGACTTTGTTTTTCAAAAAAAACTCAAATTTTTTTTTTAAACTTATATAACTTTTGACCTAATTGAGATATTTCAGATTTTTTGTTGAATTTGTACTATCACGAGGAAAATACCTCGTGAGTTTTATGTGGGCTGAATAACTTTTGTGGCCAGAATTTTTTTTATAAATAAATAACGATATAGATACGAACAAATGTCAAGAACATATTTTTCACAGTTAAGGGGGTGCTATAAAAAGTTCTCTTACTCATTTATGATATCTTGCACCATTTCCGAGAAAAACACTAAAATTCAATTTTCATACAAAATTTTCTTCACTCTTGATTTACGGAAATAAACATTATTTTTGTTCAATATTTAGGAAAAATATATGTTCGTATAAGGAAAACTTCCTGTGAGTTTTACGTGGGCTAAAGAATTTTTATCGTTAGAAAATTATGTTTTACAAAATCGAATTTTCAAATATTTTGCTGAAACCATTTCATTTACAAAATAATGCCAAGACAAGAAATTGTTGGACTAAAAAGTTTTTAAATTAACATATTTAAATATATAATCACATTTATCCAGATATTTTTCAATAATGTACAAAATCTTCGTTTGAATCTCAGTTTACAAAATAAATAATACCTGGGCCCACATTTTCAGATTCTTATTATCCATTTTTTTATGATTCTTCATTAGAGTCTTAACGATCCGAAGAGGAATCATTGTGTCTTGTAGATAATTTAAGAGCCCAATCGCGTTTCAACAAATCAGTTGTATATTCTAACAAACCAAAAAATACCATTAGCAACCAAATAGTTTAAATTTGCAGTTAAAGATACGAGTTTACCAAAATATAGTTCGAAATTTAACGAAATAATAAATTTTTCAAGACATAAATAATAATTTTTTAGAAGGCAGTTACATTTTTAACAATAAGATACTTTTCAACCAAGTAAGATAAATTTACAACCAAGAAGAATGACTTTTCTACCATAAGAGATGTATTTTTACACCAAAAGAATGTCAATAGTTAATTTTTTCAAAAATAAATAGATTTTTAACAAAATAGTTGAATTCGAACAAGAGAGTAAATATTCTTATAAGGTAAAAAGTCGAATGTTTTAGAAAACAATGCACTTTTAAATCGGAAAAAATGAATTTTTATCAAAAAAGATAATTTTAAAACAAGAAAGCTGAATTTTTACTAAGATAGTTGAATTATCAAATCAAACGTTGAACTTTTAATAAATAAGATCAATTTTCTATTTAAAAAACACGAGTTTTTAACAAAATATACGAATTTTCTACAAAGCAGTTGAAGAAACAAACAAATTTGCAAAAAAATATTTACATGGATTTTCTACCGAATAGTTGAATTTTTAACATAATAATTTAACATTTTTACCATACAGAATAAAGTTTTAAACAAAAATAGAATATTCAATTTTCAAGATAAAAACTCCGATGAAAATAACTTTGTAGAAAAAAAAACAAATTTTCAGGAAAATAGTTAAATTATAAACGAAAAACATGATTTTTCGACCAAGAAGAATAATGTTCTATCATAAAAGACCATTTTTCAACTTATCCGATATACGTGATAAATGTTTACCCAAACATTCAATAGTTAAATATTCAGATAAAAAAGGAAATAAGTTTTATCAAAAAAGAAACGAATTTTTAAAAAAGTTATTAAACTTTGAACCAAAAAAATAATTTTCGACAAGAAGATTAATTTTCTACCAAAAATACGAGTTTGGAAGGAAATACACGAATTTTAAACAAAGTTATTTAATTTTAAAATCTAAAAAGACGAATTTATTATCTACAAGAAAGTTAAATTTTGAACTAAAAAGTTTAAATTTCAACCAAAAAGTTTAATTTTCTACCAAATTGTTGAATTTACAAGTCAAAAAGATAACTTTGCTACTATACAGTAGAACTTTTAACATAAATGTCACAATTTAAGTTATGAATTCATGATGAAAAAGTTTACTTTTTAAGAGTACTCCACTTTAAGTGAAATAATCGTTACATGCGGTAACAGTTGATATTTCCATCAAAACAACTGCATTTTTAAGAAAAAAAGATAAATCTACAACCAAGTTTTTTCTATAGTAAGTGTATATAACTTTAACATGAAACGAATTTCTATCAAAGTAGTAACATTTTTAAAGAAAGAGATGAACTTTCAAATAAAAAAATGAATTTTTAACAAAGTAGTTAGATTTTTGATAAAAAAATGTTAAATTGATTATTTAAAAAAATTTAATATTTTTGATGTACAGCATTAGACACAGTGAAGTATAAAATACAATTCATTAATTTAAAAAAACTCATTTTAAATATTAAATAATTAACTGATTTACCGACCGCTGCATGTCGGTAAGTAATAGCTCTCGAAGCTTCGACTGAGTGCCGCTAGTTGCCTGAGGTAATACTATGTAACAATTGCAAGAACTTGTTCAACACAATCTCGAATCTCTACAGTCAGTGCCTGCGGCCAGCTGAGAGATTGAGTGACCTTCAGTGTTTGTAAACAGATACACGTTGTCGTAGCAAGGTGCTGTGCTTAGAATTTGCAGGCGATACAATTGCGCGAAAAAGTTCCTTTATTTGTGCTATTCAGTTCAAGACGGAGGAATCATGGAGGTAGAACAGATGTGCATCGTAGAAAACGAGGTGGTGAGTAAGAAACCTATGTGCAAAATTGATCAACCGTGCGGGGCAATGCGATGCCTGTAATGGGTGACAGTCCTTCCCATGGACAGTGACAGTAGCACTTGTGTGGGCGATTATTGTTGGTATCATGGAATTCGTGAGGAAAAATGGATTCTTTTGTTTTTTTCATCCTTTCGTAGTCCAACAAAGGGCGTTGTTTCCTGTCGTGACGTCAGGATGGCAGGTCGTCTCGCGTTATTGCCTGAGGGGGATTAGCCTGTAGAGGGGAGAGCTGCGCATTGGGAGGGAGTTCTCTTTTCTCTCATTTCTTTTTTCCAAGCTGCTTTCCCGTTTGCAGGCAGTTGGACAAGCTGGCGCCTTCTGTCTCTCCTTTATGACCTTCCTTGTGTTTGGTTGTGCATTTCCCCCGTCAGATGTCACTAATTCGCGAAGTTGTCACATGACTAGCCAGGGATGTATTTTTGCCCAAACAATGGTGAATCCCACGAGGCGAACGTTCATTCATTGTTATTGTCTGTTTAAAACAAATTAAGCAGGAGCCTTGTTGTCATTTTATGTTTTTTAATCGTTTTTTGAACTGTTGAAATGGTTTGACTGGGGGTTTCATAAGTTTTGGAAGAAAACCTAATTCGATCCTATCTAAAGGAAGTGGTGTAAAGAATTGTTTTAAAAATCTTGCATTCATTGTTGTTGAAAACCTGATTGGATTTTGAATGATTTAAAATTTGTTCATTTATTACATTTGAAATTTATAAAATAAATCCGTTTCCTAACTTTTAATTTTTTTACAACTGTTATTTTAATGTGTGATCGGTATTGTCGCAAAATATTTAATTGTTTCGCAGATTCAGATTTTTAAATTATCTCAGGATGGTCATAGGTTAGGGATTTCGAAAAAAATTTTGCCAAAGCTTTAAAACTGGCGTTAGTCAAAAATGTATTGTTTACTCAAAAGTTTAACAATTAAATTATGTTTAAAATATCATTGATTTTATGTCGATAATTCAACTATTTTTGTAGAAAATTAACTTTTTTTGAACATTCATATTTTTGGCGATGAGAATTCAACTGAATCTTTCTTGCTTGCAAATTTAGATATGTTTTAAATTTGTGTTTGTTTCTTAATTTATCTGTTCTGCTAGAAATTTAATCTTTTCTGGATAAAAATGAAACTGGTTGAAAATTAATCTTCCTTGATTAAGGATTCAATTACTTTGTTGAAAATTCGTCCTTTTAGTTCAAGAATGAACTACTTGGTGGATGGCTGATCTACTTTGTTAAAAATCTTTTTTGTTGAAGATGCATAATTTTAGTTAAAAATTCATCTTTGGTTGAAAATGTAACTTTTTTTAAAGGTTTAACAATTTTGTTAAACATTTTTTATTGAGAATTTAGCTACTTCGGTAAGACGAACTATTTTTTTAAAGATTTATTTTCTTGTTGTTGAAGGTTTAACTCTTTGGTTGAAAATTCAACTATTAGGTTAAAAGTTCATCTATTTTGTTGAAATTCATGTCTAGCTTTAAAGTTAAATTATTTGAATGAAAATGCGACTGTTTTTGGTTGATGTTTAATCGTTTTTAGAATTTGGTTTAAAATGTAACTATTTTCTTAAAAATTCATCTTTTGTGATAGAAAAATTATTTTCTTTGATTGAAATAAATAAATAAATTAGGATTAAAAAAATTAAACTACAGTTTTATTGTTTTATATATTTTATAAAAGATATATTGAAAGAATTATAAGATTAGAATGCTGCTTGTGGAATATTAATGGTCACGGAAAATTAAAAATTAGTCCGAGAAAAATCAGGGAAAAGTAAGAGAATTTAGAAAATGATGTTTTTGGGACACAAAATTTACAAATATTTCAGAAGATACCTTCGGGTTTGGAAAAGTTAACAAAATTGCAAGGTTTTCGAGGTATTCCAAAAAATTGTAAGCGATTTCAAATAATTTGTAGAGATTGTAAAGAATTGTAAAACATTTCAAAGGTTTTCACAGAATATGCATCAATTGTAATCGATTTAAGAAGATTTCATGGGATATTGAGAGATTTTAAAAGATTGAAAGTATTTTAAATGACTTAAAAAATATTTCAGGGTGTATTATAAGCTTCTAATGGTTTTAATTGATTTTAAATAATTTTTATGAATTTTACATTATTTTCTAAGGTTTTAGGGATTTTTACAGTATTTCAAAATATATCAAAGGCGCAAGAAAGGATTTTAAAGGATTCCACAGGATTCTTATATAATCCAACTAATTTTAGAAGATTCATGTTTTTAGAGACACTCCAAAGTATTAGAAAAGATTTTAAGTATTTGTGTTTTCACAAGATTTGAAGTGACTTATTTCTAAATATGTCAAGGGGTATCGCAGGATTTCATGTGATTTCTAAACATTTTAAGGAATTTCCGAGGTTTTCTATAGATTACAAAATGTTTTGAAAGGTTTCATTGGGACTCAAAGGATTTCAAGTTTTTGAGGCATTTAAATTGATTTTCATTACATTTTTTTATTTTCACGGGCTTTAAAAATTATTCATATGATGATGACGAATTAAATTTTTTGTTTGGATTTTTCAAAAGGATTTGAAAGAATGTCCGAAACGTCATTTACTATACATATTTTAAGATAAGCAAATATTTATTTGTATTGTTTTTTCAGGGTTTGTAGCTACCGAACGATTAGTCGCGATTTTCTTATATATTGCAATATTTTAAGTATTAAAACTTATAAGTAAAGCGCTTCATTAATTTAAATATCTATTTTTACTAATTTTCCTCATTATAGTGCAATACAAATTAGTACTTAAAATATGGATATATTCTATGAATGGCAAATGGGACAAACGTGGTCGCGAACGGTATTTCTTCCCTGCATTTTTGTATAAAAAATGGGTAAAAAAGAAGAAAAAGTACAACAATTGCACGCATAGCGCGTTTTTTCTAGTTTCTTTACATTTATCTATAATGCCTAACTTTATTATAATTGTCTCATATTTCAATTTGTTCAATTTTGCACGGCTCCAATTTATCGATTTGAATTTTTAATATCCTCTGTTTTAGTTGTGTAATACGGAACTTAAAAGATAAAATAAAAAAATCTATGCATTGATTGCCTATTTCCGAAATTGTGTAGGTTGGAAGACCTCAAATAGTTTTTTTTTTAATTTATCATCCACATTTAAAAATAATAAAAGTGATCAAAATTAAATAATATTTTAAGTATGAGTGGTAATAGTGTAAATAATTTAAAATTTTAATTTTAGAAATCACTTAGATTTTAAAAAAACACTTAGATGACTTTAAATTATGAGTAATAGTTTGCTGAATTAAAAACCCTCATCTGAGTTACACTTTCCACGAACTTCATATTTTTATCTTTGATGCACGTTTTATGTCGTAGCAGACGATCCGTATGTTAATTTGCTGCAGGTTCTTTATTTATAAGAACAAAATATTTTGTCATTTATTGCGTTGCAAGATTGTAAATTTAAAAAGTAAATACATAAAATTATTTAGAAATTAAAATTCTCAAAAATAACATTTATATTTTATTAAAAATAAGGAAGACAATTTTTTTCGGAATGCCTAATAGTGATGCATATATTATTTAATCGTCCACGCATGGAATTGACTAGACGACATATCTTCCTATGATGGGGAATTTATAGCTGTAATTAATCTTTTTTACAGTGAAAATAAATTAGGATTTTACCTAGAAATATACGGGCACTTTCGATCGTATTTTCAGGGGTCTAGGCAAAATACTTTTCATTAAAAAAGTCATATTTTTCTAAAGTACTCACTAAATGTAATAAAAATATACTTACAAAATTAAATGATCGTTCATATTTTTCGATTGACAGAAAAGCGAAAGCTTCTTGCTTCGAAAATGTTTCGTCGAAAATTAAGTTTTGATTGATGAATTATGGATCACCATTCTACAATGTACATGGCACAGGACAGATGTTATCTTTTTCGCGCTAATTTTTTGTTGGTATTAATAAAAATGGTTCTCAAATTTCTTTATATTTTTATTTGTTGTTGAAATGTAAAGCAAAGGTATATTCCTGTATGTAGGTTTAGTTCAGAAGGTTGCTTGAAGAATAATGATATTAGTCTGGAAGGTGGTAACATTAAATTCCAGTAACAAAGTGAAGAGCGTTTTTATTCCGAAGTTATTGTCATTAGATAAAGAAAAATCGGATTAGGGGAATATTACATGTAGTGGGGGATCAGGGGTTTCTCCATCTGAAAAACCAACCATGAGAGTAAAGTTATCTTTGTCTCTTTGTGTTTGTCAGTACTGTATGCGCCTTCTGTAACAGCTGTATAAATTTCCTCTACATCTGAATATTCTTCTTGTTAATTAATGATATGATTTTCTTTAAAAAATTCTTCGCGTTATTATTCTTTCGGAGAGATATTATACAAAATTTTCTTTTATTAAGGGATAACACCATTCTATTGGTAAAAAAAAAGTCTAACTTTGACGATTTATTTTGGGAGTATGAAAAAACTAATGTTCTCTTTTTAGTGGCTTTATTTAAAAAATATTGAAGTATGAAAAAAAATTCTTTATTATCATTGTGATACAAAATGGTGGCGACAGAGCCCATCATGAAAGTCTTCTTTTTTAAAGCACCTTCACGGGAGGACGGGTTTCTCGTAAAGTATAAGACCTGGAACGAAAAACCAAAAATTTGTATGACGAATCGATTTTTTATCAAAAAAATAAGCAGTATATTGTTTATAAAAAAAAATCACATCAGTTTGAAAACATTGTTTTCGAGAAAAATGCGTTTCAAGTTTTACGAGCACTTAAATCCTTAACTTTTTTTATACCTATAATCGATGATTTCTGCACCATGTGTAGGATCAACTGCATATTCTTTTTATGAATCTAAAGCATTGTTAAAAAAAAGAATGTTTCAAAATTATAGACTGGTTATACCCCTTATAGTTCAAATAAGTTTAATTACGTTTCTCTGGATCGACATCACATAATTCCGTGTTCTTATTTTTTTTGCATACTAAAAACTTTGATTAAAGTTAGAAGAAAAACTCGTATTTTGGAAAATATATTCAGCAGCGAAGTACGCGCTCGTACTATTGGACTTGTAATAGATTATTTATTACTATTTTATAAGTATTCAATAATTTTCATCTCTTTCTCATTCCGAAGAATGGATTTTCATATCCTTTCAGGGGATATCAATTTTTCATGCGTCATTACTACCTAGATCATATAACATTAAATATAATATATATATAATATAATAAATAATATATATGTTATTAAATATAACATTAAATTCTCCTGAATGTAAATTACAAAGTTTAATAGACACTTAAATTTCTGTTCGTTTTACCATGTCATTTTAGGGTATTATAAAAAATACAGGGAAAATAAGTAGATCTTTTGTATCCGATAAAGTTTTTTTTCATCTGTATATTGAAATTTAGAAGCGACACTGATTAGAAATAGTACCATTCCTTAACCGTACGATCGTAGGTTAAAAAATTATGATTACATTTATAATATAACACGTGTGCTTCAATCATAAAGAGTATGAAATGCACTCACTGAAATATTTTTAATACAAATTAATAATATTTGTGGTATAAAACTATATACCTACAATAAAGTAGAATAAATCTAGTCATAAATATTGCTGTATTTAAATTTGAAATAGAGTTTCGGTCAGACTGGTTTGTAGTCAGATAGAATATTTTTTAGATGCCTATTTTTAATGCCTATTGTTGTACCGCCTATTCAGTTTGATCAGTGTATGTTTTTTCAATTAGATCATTTAGAATAATGAGTGCGTTGTCAGGGTTTTCCTTTTTTACATGTATCGTATTTTTACTTCAATGTATCATAAAACTTTAAATTGGCTTTCTTTTGGAAAAATGTTCTTCGCTTCATATCGAGGGGAGGAGCTGACATTTTTTAATTTAAACATTTTTTAATATCAGTAAAATATTTTTTCAACTACAGTTTCGATAAGTCGTTTCACGCGCTTTCTACAGATAAGCATTTTTTGAAAAAATAAATAAATTACTTGCAAAACGAATGTGAAAAGTACATTTAACAATAGGCAGAAATTGTGAATAATTTATGTAAAAAGTACAGCAGATGGCATTCTTCAAGTAGTATAAGATTCTTTAAAAAAAAAAAGATATTCTGGTGTAAAAGATTATGTATATCGCTGAAACTGTTTTTTTCCGGAACAAAATAATTGGTATTTATTTTTGCAACAACTATTGTTGGGTCAACACAAAGTTTGTTAAATAAGCAAAACTTGTGTTAGAACAAAAATATCTGTTTGCTCAAATACAAAAAAATGTCTCGTTTTTCCCAAAAAAACAGTTTTCTTAGTGTATTACTTAGTCTAAACTAAATAAAAACTAAAAGTGATTATATCGAATTCTTATACTGAAAAGTTTATAGCCTAATGAACGATGTTTTAATAATAATGATAATGAAAAATTCACATTTCTCTAACCCCAAGAGCACGCAATTTAATATTTCTGCACGGAGAAAACTTTTGGGGGAACTTTTATCATATTATAGGGATATGACGGGTCCAGTGTCATATGTAAAAATTCTTATGCAAATTTTATGGAAGATTTATGCAGAAATGCAGTATAATTATTATGGATAGACCACCAATTTCTGATAATTTCGTCAAACGTTTATTACTACGTTGAAGACAATCCTCGAAACAATGAAAAGATATTCCGAGAGTCATGGAATCATTTTTTAAAGACTTTTGCGCGGTTAAATTAAAACTTTCAAATATCTAATTCATTATTATAAATAGTGGATAAGTTTTATGTTGGTGTTTTTTACTGGCTGTGTTAATTTTTTTCATCGGAAATTAAATTTTTTGAAACAGACTCATAATTAGGATCCCAATTTTCAGTAGTTTTGAATTATGTTAGAATTTAACCCTGGAAATGGTTATTCATATTTTCTGACGAATTCTCAACATTATACTAATATACGGTGTTATTTGTAATATATTATTGCGTTTGAATATTAGATTTACAAAATGCTGACTTTCCCATGTTAAATTAACATATTACATAATTCATTTTTTGGGCATTCAAACAAAACTGGGGAGTGAGAGCAGAGAAATTCTAAATAAGATTTCTGGAAAATTTTTTAAAGGATTTAGGTTTTGTTTTTCAGGATCAATTTTAAGTTTTGTAAATTAATAAATATGTCGAAAAAAGAATCTGGAATATCTTCAGATAATTTTATGTTGCAAGATCTTTAAACATTTAAGGAAAACTGAATTAATTCTAAAGATATTAAAAAGTTTTGCAAGGATTCGAAAATATCCCAAATCTTGAAAGGATTTCAAAACATGTCAAACAACATGTAGATATAAGCAGATTTCGAAAAAGAAGCTTTTTAAGAATTTTTAAAGGTTTATATGAGAATAGAAAAATGTTCTGAAGATATCTGTGGCAATTGTTCATGATTTTTTCTTTTTTTAAATTAATTTAAAAAGTTTATTTAAGAGCATTAAAAAAATTTTCCAGAACAGTCTAAAAAATCCTGCAGATTTTAAGGCAAGATTACAAAATTCAAGTAAGTTTAAGAGATATTTAGAAGATTTTAAAAGATAGAAAAATAATTTATAATAAAATGCAGACATAATTTTAAATTTAATTTCCTATTAAAAAAATTACTTAATTACTAATATTATATTAATAATATATATAAAAATAATATAAATAAAAATATTAAAAATAGTTCTTTGTAATTACTCTTCAATAATTAATTATTATTTATTGCTCATATGTCCCGGCCTAAAAAAGTATTTAGTCCAAAAAGGTGTTGTTGTCCAGAAAATCTTCTTTTGAAGTTTGGAGAATTTAAAAAAATCGAATATCTTAACCTCATAACAATTTTTTTTCCTAAATCGAAAAAATATGTGTCGCCTAATTTCCTCTAGAAACAACGTATTTCGCCGCTGAGAGATTCTGGTCCTTGGGTTGACTGCGCCAAAAAAAAGTTCTTTTTAAATTAAAAAAAACAACTTTTTTTGACTAGGTTCTTTTGATGCAACATACGAATATTTTTACATTAAAAGAAAATTTATTTGATTTTAATTAATGTCGTCATGTAATTTCTTCTGTTAAAAGAAATTATTTGTTTAAATGATTTTCTTGATTCAAAACAAAATTATTTTGATTCCAAACAGTTACTAGGAACAATCAAAGAAATAATTTATTTAGAGTCAGTAATTTGAAATAAGCAAATTATTTCTTTGAATCATTATTAATGTGCCACCAGATCGCGCAGAACAAATCAGTTTGATTATTTTACGTTACCGCATCTTTCGAAACACGTGTTGTCAAATATTTGCGAAGACGGATGCCTCTTGGTAATAATTTAAATCCTGACCTCATGTGCAGAATTTCGTCACAATTTATTTTTTTATTTTAAATTTTCGTGAAGAATTGCAAATTAGGAAAGAACAAAATTCATTTATACACAAAAAATATTAAAATAAACTTTTTTCCTCAGGTGAGCAAATAGACCATGCAATTTTCTTGAAACTCGAGTTGTCGAATCCGATTATTCAAAAAATATTCCCATGCGAAGAAAAACGATTTTTTTCCTTTTTGCTCTTATTTAATTGAAGTTATTATCGTTTGAAATAGAATGGAATTATTTGATTCATGAGGAAGCCAATTTATTTATAATTCATTATTGGATTCAAAGAAAATGTTTATTCATTTTAAACTAACCTGTT
>JAAAKG020033263.1:0-19471 GCA_010014905.2 Druon quercuslanigerum
ATATCACCAATGTGTTAGCAGTTGCTTTCTTTTGAAATTTATCGAAATAACAGATTCCACTATTAATTAAAATATTTAATCGGTTTTACAGTCGATGAATTTATATATAAAACAAAATAAAATAAGTAGAATATATCAATTTTTGTTACATTACCTCGAAACCGTCAAAAACCTAACCTTAAAACTGCCTCCAATTAGCCAGAATGAACTTTTTTCATGTTTAGGGGCAAAATAAACTTAAACGAAGTTATCCTATATTTTTTGGTTCCCTGAGTGTGTATTCGCAGTGTTTTTACTCGGAAAGGTCCAAGTCCATCCCTAAGCTCAAAATATACTCTCGCCAAATTGCAAAAATATTCTGTTTTGTAATTCTAACATGACCAATATCCAAATTTTGATTTTTTATCTGGTGGCTTTGATTGATTATATCTTTTCTCGTATCTCTTTGTGTCACACATCAACGGCCTCGATTTTGGGACGCATATGATACTTATTGCTGACGAATGGAATTAATGCGATTTCTATTTTTGCACGTTCACTAAAGTATAATACGCGTGGACGCTGGATAACAACTGATGAGATATTGTTCAAAGTTAAAACTGTTGCACTGCTTGAAAGTGTCAAGAAGTTGGAACTGACAATAAAATACGGTTAGAAAATACGTTGCAGAACGTAAAACTTTAAGTATTTTCTTGATATCTATGGTTCCTATTTGCCATCAGGGTATAAAAAATTCTGTGCACACATCACTCTGGCCATAGACATATAAAGGATAGACTGACAGTCTCTTTGATCCGCCGACGCTCCTGTTTAGAGAGAGGGGTTTTTACTGGTGTCACGTGTGCTGGTGAGAGCGGAGCGCGCCAACAGTCGACTCGCGCACGTGACCCCAGTAGAAAGAGAAAGAAGTACTCAGTAGAAAGAGAAAGTCGTACTCACTAAAATTGTTCTTTCTCTCTCTCTAAACAGGAGCGTCAGCGGATCAAAGAGACTGTCAGTCTATCCTTTATATGTCTATGACTCTGGTAGATCAAATTTGTAGTGAGCTTTAAAATATCAAATCTCAAATGAAACGTATCAAGCCATGTAAAGTGGAGGGTAAGATCAGAATATATTATGTGGGGTATGAGTTAATTTGCACGATGAGTGATGGAAAAGTGTGCCAAATCTTCACGAAAACTAATACTTCGTTTAACTGTAAGGTCTGTAGCGCTAAGTCTAAAAAAATGAACTAGCTTGGTACCTTAATAATGAGAGAAGAAAATGTCTGTTTATTTAAATACGGACTATAGACGTTGCTTCCTTCGATTACATTTAGGGATTGTATCCTTCATATTACGTATCGTTTTCCATTTAAGCAGTGGGCCTGTAGATTGAATAAACATAAAAAGATATTGAATGAAAGAAAATGGTACATCCAGAATAAAATTCACACTTAGCTATACTCAATCATGGATACTTTCAAATAGAAAAGTGGTTATGAAACAATATTTAAAACAACTGGTTTGAGAAATCAGTTACTATCCAACTTTTAGAAAATTTTACAAGTCGTAGCTAGCGGAAAACGATTCAATGCGAAAGCTTTCTTAAGATTGCCACCAAGACTGGAGATTTGTTTGTAAAAGAATATGATTTGTTTTTTATTCCACTATGGGAGCATAAGATTCTGATTCATTAATGAAATATCATTGATTCTTTTGTCATACCGATTGGTAAATTATCCGAAGAGGCCCAGGATGCGCGAAATAATGACCTGCAAAGAGGTTGAAAAAATAATAAATAAAAATCATCCCCAATTAGGATACATGTATAATTGTTGAACTATTTTTTATGTTTTGCTGATCTTTGTTTGAGAAGCTTGAGATATCAGATTCACAAAATTCAGAGATCACTCCTGCTAGAAGCGAAAGCACTGCTTGTGAATACTGTGTCAGTTTATTGGATTTAGAAACAATTAAGATTGTCCATTTACAAAAAATCGATACAAAATGCCTTTGTTTAAAAAAATGGCAAAAATTTGTCGTCTGCGAAATATGTACCCACTACTGTGAAGGGGATTAAAATAGGTAGTCCTGTCCTGGAGAAGTCTGACCGTTATAAGCTCGTCCAGGTCCCAGAAATGGCTGCTTAACGTGCCCAACATTTCTTTGTAGAGCTTAGGAAAGCGTGCCAAACCTTAATGCAATTTATTCAGTCTTATAAAAATTATTGTGTCTACAATTTATTCATGAAAAAAAATTGCTTAACTTTCTACTTCGTAAAAAGAAGGTTTTATCTCTCTGATTGGTACCTGCATTTCGTTTTCATTTGTCTGTTTAAAGTTTGTTATCAAAGGCAATAAAATTTAAAAGCGCACACAAGATGGCGATTATAATCAGAAACACGAGATGCTTCGAATAATAGTCAATTGGTTAAACTATTATAAAAATTCCTGATAAGTTAGGCTACTGTTTAAAAAATGAAGACTATGATTATGAGTCTGTGTTTCATCGTTGTGATTTTCAGTAACTCTCTTGGTAAATACAATAACATTGATATTATTTTCTGTTTTAATAATTGTAGTAATTTAAATGTTTATCCTTTTAGATCGTTTAAATTCAAATTAATCCTTTTCCTCAAACATATAGTGCTGTCTATATTTTTAAATTAATGAAATTGACCAAATTTGTTGTGAAATTCTATTGAGTTAACTAGAGAAGCTTAAGCCACTGAAGAATAATTGATAAAAATCCACTTAATATTTGATGCGTCTAATCCATATGGCGCCACGTAGCGGTTTATGTGGTGTACAGCTCCACGTCATACAGCGGGTAGAAAAACGTTTTGGTTTCTTTACTAAATTTTATTTATTCACCCTTTATTATAAATTATTATTAGTAAGCGAGACTAATTGAAAAATTTTCTTATCAGCTTATTAAAAAACTAATGCAAAATTTGTGTTTCATTAGAACTGGAAGATGTTAGCTTTTTCAAATTCAGAGTTTTGTTATAAACTGTGAAATAAATTAATGCTTTATTACATTTAATTGAAAATCGATGCTATTTGGCCATTTTTTATAAAAAATCTATAAACAAATTCACAGTTTGGCTATTATTTGACAAACAGGCTCATGTTTTCTACGAAATCAACTAAGAATATACGCAACGATACTTCTCTAATTAATAAAAATTATTAACAATTTCAACAATTGTTACAACCAACAAGTGTTCATGTACAGAAACTTGTTCAGAATTCTATACGTGAAACTGCACAAGAGACCGGCTCTCTTGATAGTGAGTTAGATCTACAACTAAATAAAAGGAAGGAATTTTTATGGCTGTAAGCGACATAAGGTTTCGTGATGGCCTTTTGTAAAGGCATCCATATGAGTTCCGGACAGAATCCTTCCAAAGTTCCTTAAATGACTTTTTTAGGGGACCTTGTACGCGTTTCTCCACATAAACCTGAACCTTAATAAACTTAAAAAACCTGTGCAGGATTCTTTTATAAGTTCCTTTGTCAATGCAGGTTCCTGTACACGTTTATGTACTGTTTCCTTCGCAAAAGTCCTGTACGGAAACCCTGAACATCACCTGTACAGATTCTTTCAGCTGGCCTAAAGAATTGTCTGAAGCGTCAAAAGGCATCTGAAGTATCTTAACTCAAACTTTCTTGATGGTTTAAGCTAAAAAATTGAATTTTGATGAAGCCGGGGAAGTTATTTAGTTAGTTGGTTGACCCTTAACCGTCGCTGTCAGTAGTTGACCGTAGACATTTTGATGAAGCCCAGTAATGTCAACCACCGACAGTTTTGCAACCTCCTCAGGTTCCATAAAATAGCACCCAAGGGTCTGAGATTTGAGTATAGCTGACGCTCGTGTCATCTCACTGTAGCATCCTTTACGCCTAGACATTCTCTCATTGTAGCTCTTGCATTTTTGTGGCCTCGTATATATTTATAATTTAGGGTTTCATTCACCTATCCCCACCTTTTCTCAGTCTGTTCCTGGTCACCTAGCATACATGATGGTTAGCCGTTCTTCGATGATTCGCTCAACTTGCCCAAAACATCTGATCGATAATTTTAGAACTCATTTTCCAACCTCCACCTCCTTATTTTTTCATACAAACATCACTTCATTAAAATTTTATTAAAACTGCCTTTGTCAGCACTCATGTAAACTATATCAGGGTTGTTTCCAAAAAATTTGTCGGCATCATGAAACCTTCAGAAATCTTACGATCCATACTACTAATATGCAAACACGTTTTATCAACAAAGGTATTTGATAAGTATAACACCTTGTTTCGAAAATCTTGCTGATCCAAAATAGGAATTTTTTGTATATTTGATTTAACATTTTTTCTTGTATGCATAATTTGTTTCGACTTACTTTTTATCACAAGGTTACTGAAACCTTGACCTAATCTGAGAGTATCTGTAACTGAATCAGGTATTTGTATGTCTGTTAAATTTACAAACCAAGTATCCTTATTTGCTCCTCCAAAGATCCTATGTAAATTTTAATTCTGCTATTGAACACTAGTTTGCTAGTGAATTAAAATACAAAGTTTGTTATCATGTTTTTCTTCACGACTTGAAAATTCTTGATTCACGAGAATCTGATGTTTCAAAAGATTAATAATTTCATCTTTTTATAAGCACTCTTCTAATTTTCTTCTAATTCCAAAACATCTGATCGATAATATTACGACTTATTTTCTGAATTCTAAAATTTAGTTTGCTTAAAATTATTTACAAACCTTTTATTGACTCCAACAGCACCACCTAATAATTTCCTATTTACTCTAACACTCGTTTTGCTACGTGCATACATAGTTTTTATTGCTCTAAGGAACCAGCCATTGACAAAAAAATAATGCCTTAAAATTAAAAGGAAGGAAAATAATTTAGAGCGACTTGCATAAAATATGCGAAAAAAATGCGAGGAAGGTTTATTAGTTAAACGCTTATTATAATTTTGGACAACAAGGCTTCTCTTTTTTAAAAATAATTAGGAACATGATCTTTATTATGTGCTTCATTACTGTAGTTTTGATGACACCTTTTGGTTATTATAATAAAATCGCTTATTTAAAACTCAAATTCAAATGAATCTTTTTCTGTCTAAGAAAAATTTTCTTTAAATTTTTATATTGATAATCTCGTCTTCATTTTAAGTAAAAGCTGCAGTAATTATTTTCCAAAAAAATAAAAAAATAAAGACTGGTTAGTAAACAATAACTATTTATTTCATGTATGTCATAGGAGTAATCGTATCTGATGTTTTTTGCCCATCAGTGGTTCCCACAGGAAATCGACTAACCACCCTCTAAATTTTAAGTTTTTCAAACTAATTGATCCAGACCAGTTAGACCATGTTAGAATATGTTCAGATTGCCCATTTTTTAAAACAGAGAAATCAAATATTGTTTTATATTCATGAATTTTCTTTTTTAATTATTTATCAAGTCAGCATCTTCTAACAGGTTAGCATATTCTTCAATCCACATTACATGTCGTACTGATTTTTTTATTTATTAAATAGAATCTTTAGATAAATCCTGTTCTGCAGTGCAATGTCTAATTTTCGGTACGGTGGGTTTGACACCAGTTTCCGAAAGGAAAAATCAAACATCAGGTTTTAAATACTTTCTTACTTTATAAACAAGATGAAAACACAAATTTTTGACTTGTCAAAAACGCGGTTTGTTACAAAATATTTAGAAACATTCATAAAGATCTAGAAGAAATGACACAACTATTTCAAGTTTGTTTTTCAGCAGAGCTGTCAAAGATTAAACCTTTAATGAATTTGCTAGTAACAAATAGGTGGATCAAAATCTATCTTCAAATAAAGAATATTCGATCAAATATTTTCAACGCCAGATTCTGCAGAATCCCATTGGACGAAAAAAATCCCTTTTCCATATCTTTTTCTGTAGAATTCTTTTTCTTCTTTCGTAAATGTAGGATTTAAATTTATTAGTAATTATATAAGCAAGTATTCCATAAAATACCCTTTCTTTCTAGGAATCTACCTGGCGCCCCTCCACCAAAGAATTAACTTCAATTTGAGAATACAAATAAGTTGGTTATTTGATTCCCTTTTATACGTAACCATTACAAAACTTTATTTTTACCCTTATCTATAAAAAGCTGATTCTTTGAACCATTTAACTATGAATGATACACTACTTTCATGGAATAAGGTAGTGCTCCGGACTGAATATCTCTTAAGGCTGAATGATAGTTTCTCTGAAGTAGCGGGTATCCATTCTTTAAACATGACAGGTTTAGTAAGCTCCTCAGAATCAATGACATTGATTCGTTCAGATTTTCATGGTCTTAAACCACCACCAGCCTTAATTAGCTATGCTCTAGACATCTTAATTAAGAAAATGACTGTAAGTAAGCCTTTTTTAATATCGGTTTGTCTCTAACCAAATGATAATGTAACGAGATTTTAGCAAAAACGATCTTAGTCTCTAGAGTTTCATCAGTAGCGATTGCTTGTTCTGAAACGAGCTTTTCTTGCGAAATTCCCAGTCACCTTGCAAACCTAACCTTCTGAGCATCCCTGTCTTGTACTGACATGCTGCAAATTTGCTGGTACAGCTGTACCTTATCTTGTCAGGTGCTTTTTCGAATTTAGCATTCCCGGTAGAGTTAGACTTGCTACAATCTGCACAGCCTCCTAGTTTGTTTGAAGGTCATTTTACCCCTTCATTGTCTTCCTTCTTCTAGAGAAAAGAAGTGTTTAAAATGGTGTCATTAGTGAGTACCTCCATCTGTTTTTAATTTTGTTGTTTGGATTCATATGGTTCATACAATTAGCAGGGGGACTGACAGCTGTATCTACATATAGCCCCGCTATCAGAGTTGAGACAATTAACACTAGAAGGTTGTCTGGTATCCTAGGACACTATGTGTGTCACCATATCCTGGGAACACTAAAACCTGGACAGGGTAGTTCACATCCTGGTTTAGAAAGCTGTTTTGGAGATCAAGAGTCACGCGACATATTTGGGTTATTCGAATTCATGCTGATTATCAAAACAACTCTTAATCTCGTCGCTAAGCTGGACTCCCTGATAAATGCCTGATGAGACACATGATATCCCCTTCATCAGCTCGACTCTGTGCTTGTCAATATTTCGTTTCAATTTATAGACACATTGTAAAAAGCGAATTGAGTAATAACAATTTGAGTCTCCGGCTTTAATTTCAATCACTAAAAGTACATATTATTGTATAAGTTTTGTTTTCCTTAAATTTCTCGAAAAAAGTCTAATAGTTTGTAGTTAGTTGTTAGTTATAATATAGCCGGGGGCCGTGAAGTTACACCCAAGCGCTCAAGCTAAAAAGCCTATTGCGCCACATTAATGTATAATCTTAAGGCAGTACTACGAATCCGGCCACATCACCGAGCTTTTTTGGATCTGAGTGTGTACATTGTTATCAACATAATAAGAATATACCTCAAAGGTGTCAGACCGCACCTATCGCACAGTAAAAGACGTCCTGCTTTTATTGTAGCAAAGTGATCCTCACCCACTCTGCCATCCGGCAGACTCCCAAGCAGGCCGCATGAGAGTATGGTCAGACTAGGGTGGACGGAGCGATCCTAATGATGGGATCAGTTAGATGCACAGATTCGAAGCACTGGCCTGATGGGTTATGTAAGTGCATTTTTATGTGTGTGTTCATTGCTCGTAATTGTCAAGCGCAAAGAGATCCCTGATTCATTTTTTATTCTTCTTAAAATCGACTTCGAGTCTCAAGCCCAATACCATCAACATGTTGCCCACACCTTGGTACGTAAACAGCTTCTTCTGAGGGGACCTACAGATTAAAGTCGGGTTATAAACCACCGGAGCTCCGGTTGTAGTATATAAAGAAATTTCTATTGGTGCCGGCTTAGGGATCAAACCCGAGTCCTCCGGTATGGAAGCCTGATGCACTATCTTCTGAGACACTGAGACGTCTTATGTATTGACATTACTCATTTAATAAAAATTTGAAAAAGGTTTAGTTTAAAACACAAGATTCAAAGGGATTGTAATACTGAACAGAGAAAATTCTTAATCAAATTTCCAGCTTCATTAGAGAAGATTAAATATATCTGATAAATTAAATTTTTTTTAAAACCTGATTTGGATGTGTTTTTCGTATAACAAGCGATCCTAAATAATAAATAAGTAATAAAAAAGCGAAATCCCATTTTCCATTCTCTGAGTCTCCGCTTACATAGAACGTTTATTTTACAAAGACCTGATGTTTAACAGGAGGATATCCTTCATAATCTTTTTAATCAATTGTATTGAATGATGAATCTAAAAGAAAAAACTCATAAGAATAACATTAGCGTAAAAATGGTTTAAAATGTAAATTAAAAAAAACATAACTTTTAATGTTTAAATTATTTTTTTGATTAGGGTCTAATTTAATTAGTATTATATTATAATTTGTATTTGGAAATAAGCGATTTTAGAACATTTCGTCATGTGTCATTTCATCATCTGTTTTGTTCATAAAAATGTATACTAATTAAAGTTAAGAGTATTCGCCTTCGTTAAAATTATTCCTTGATTTGTGTAATTGTTATCAAAGCATGCTATGGATCACATTTATGACTTACAACAAATTATTTATCTTACTAATGAGTGAAACCTTGGTTTAGTTGCTCTAAATTGTACAAAATGATGTTATAAATTAATTTTTCTTACGATTTCAGTTTATAAAAAACAAATTACGAAATACAAATAATATAGCATGAAGAATGATACGGTGACTAATATAAGAGACACTGAGAAAATGTTAAGAATATTTATTGGTTGAACTTTCATCCAAATTCTTGATAATTTGGTTTTGTTTATTTAAAGAAAAATGAGCTCTTTGAGTTATATTCTGAGTTTGATCATACTGATTTTCAGTGACACTTTTGGTAAATATAATAAAATAAATCAATTTAAGTGAATTATTATTTGTAGTAATGTATATTAATAAACTTTTGAATATCGTTCAAACTCAAATTTTTTTCTCTTAAAGCACAGTGCTCTCTAAATACAATAATTAGTGACTTAGAATCAGTTAACAAAGAAATTACTAATTCGTTCACGCCTCGTTCGCATATGGCGCTACGTCGTTGTTCAGACGGAATAGATTGCCACGTCACCAGTAAGGGACAATAAGCTTACTTACTTAACAAGAAATATAACATTTATTTTGATTTTTTTAACATTTTAGAAGCGTGTTTTAAGATTTTCAGTTTCGTTAATCCAGGTCTTAGAACTGAGAATTTCTGCCGGATAACTTCCTGTTATGATAATTTGCAAATTTAAAAGTTATTCATTCTTCGAATCTTTAGTGTTTGTATATTTCTTAACTAATAGGTTTATTTTTTGTTAAAATAATTAATCAATTAATCCAAAAATCTAAACTGTTTTAGGAAATTTGTTTAAATAATTTATCTTTCTTGTATATTTCTGAAGTTATCGCAGCAAAGCTAATCTTTGCTTTAAAGGGAAATGGGGCTTTTGTTTATTTTTCTGTTTTTTCCAACATAACTTTTTTTATATTTCTATCTCACTTAAAATTATTGACTATGCCTTTAGAAATTTCAGCCATTTCTAAGAAAAAAAATCAAAATTAAAACCTGACATATCGAGCAAATTTGTTTTACAAATGGTGCTTTTTCCCACTGCGCATCCTGTTTGTTCTAATCAACTTCTTCGACTATTCGAAATATTTACTAATTTATTAACAAAAAACTACTAAATTCTGAGCAGAACTAGAGTAGCGACAAAGTATGGAAACCCCTAGAAATCCCTGTGGCTTCATAAAAAAAGCAAAGTAACTTTGAAAGATGGATTCAATAGTGACCTTGAACTTGACCTCGAATCTTATTGACCTCTGCGGATCAAATAAAGGTCAAAGTACGCTGTGTTCAACCTCGTAGGAATCTCGCAGAATTATTGAAAAAAAACTCTGGGTAATTTTCAATGAGAAATCCAACGATGAGCTTGAATTTGACCTTGAAACTAATTTTTAAGGTTATTCTAAGGTAACATGAGTTAGGTTGATTAGGATCAAATTTTGATTACTAACTAGGGTATGACCTTGCTCTTTTCAATAATTCTGCGAGATTCCTACGAGGTCTAATAACAGTAAGCTTTGACATAAATTTGACCTGTAGAGCTCACGTTTCTGTGATCGAAAATAAGAGTTCTCATTAAAAAAAAAACAAAGGTGACCTTAAAATGACCTTCAAAAAAAGATTCAGCGTCAAGTAAATTACTGAGTAACTTAATTAAATAGTTACTATACTAAATAATTTGCGTCTTATATTTGTTGCAGCTCTTCTTCCTCATATTGCACTTTGGAATGTTGAACATTATGAAACTCCTGGGAATCCAGGCCGTGTTTTACCTTTGGAAGCAAGTGGCTATCATGACGTAGTAACAGATGAGAATGATGATTTCGTCATTGGAGTAATGGAATCTGATGTCTTTTGTCCGTTAGTGGTCCCTAGAGGGAATGGCCCTATTCCTCCTAATCAGCAGGAAACCCCTAAAAAATATAAAAGAGTAATGGTACGAATTGAACGCGAATTCACTGAACCTTCCCCAGTACTGATAATGCCAGAACGGAGACATCGATACGAGGTTGCCAAAACGATTATACCAATATCGACCCGCAGTATTCTCAATAATAAGTTTTTTCAAGCAGTTGATCCAGATCTGATAGATCGTGCATTATTATATAAATAAATAACTCTTTTATTTGAAATGTGTTTACAACTTCTATTTTTACTTGTAAACAATTAAACGTCCGACAATAAAAATTCTGAGCAGAAAATTGGTTGAGCCTAGATTTTAATTAATTTCTTTTTCTTGAAAAAAAGATCTTTCTTTTTTCGCTCCACTGGGAAGCGAACCACAGAACTTCTGATATTCAGTCAGGTGTTTTTCCATTAGGCTATTAGAGATATCAGAATAAGAATTTTAATTTAAGAAAATAATCCTAATTTTTAGCAACGTATTAATGGTACGAGCAAGTATTCAAAATGAATCTGTTATATCATAAGAGGGTCCTACTTTACCGACAGTAGATCAATTATCATCTAGTGTTAGGTGCTTAAAGCATTTTTTAGCAAGAAGCAGTTCTGCTAGTGATGTCGTATGTCACACCATTCAGTTGATAGATTCTCAGTGGTTCTGATTTTATATCTTCCCTAAAATTTTGTTCATAATTCCTATCCTGCAAATAAACCTCAAATTGTGGTTTCATCTTCTCTATATCTCCTAAAATTAAGATAGCGTAATCTTCAATATGTAGAATCAATTAAAATATTCTATCCTGTAAATTAGGTGCAACCATCAAAGCATCATTCAAAGATTATTATTGGAATTATTGTTGCCAATGGCCAAGGACATCTAAGTTCCATAGACCTGAGGTTTTCTTATCTCACGTAATGTGCTGCGCCTTTAAATGTAGTTCTCATTTATGATACTGGTTTCGACCACATGGTCATTTTTTGTCACAAAGGGATGTCTACAAAATCATCTAAATAACACAGATTATTTTCCTAAATGCTTTACTCTAAAGTTGACAAGAATGTCACCTTTGAAGAAGATGTGTTGTTCTCTTTCCTCACGAAAGTCGTATTTAAGAATTTGTTTGATCTTCCTCTTTATCTGTCGTTCATAAATTCAAGTTTTATTTTAAATACTTCAACTCCAGAGACAAGGAAAGTTTTAGAGTCGTCTATATTCCAGACAAGTCATCCTGCGTCGCGTAAAGACCGAAATTCAATTATCAATGATAGTTCCCTTCCCTGTTGTATTTTCGCGTTCTGGACTATCAACCTTTTTAGGCTGAATGGTAAATCCTCGAAAGTAGCGATCATTCATTATTTCAACTAGTCAGGTTAAGGAAGGTCCTCAAAACCAATGCCTTTGATTTTTATTCCTTCACAAGGCGTCTAACCGCCAGCAGCTTTAATCAGCAATTCTCTAGACATCTCACCTAAGAATATGACGTTCAGTAAGCTGTTTTCACATCGACAGTCTTTAATCTTCGGAATAATATCTCCAGCTTTATCTAGTTATGTTATGCTTTGAGCTTCTTTTTCATAAATATCTTAGATTCCGCTGTTAATGTAAAGCGGTTTTACAAACCAAGAATGTGTAGGGCTCCTGGGTCTGTAACCCTGGCCTTTATAGCAACCCCATCTTCTGCAGACCTGTTGTCATCGTGAAGTAGTCGTTTAGGAGCTCGGATTAAGGGTTTTCCCAACATTGAAAATAGTTGCTAGCGTTACTACTACTTAAAATACCAGAAACCATGCATGCTCCTTGTTTGTTTCTAGGTGATTTAACGCCTTTATTGGCTTCCATCTTTTCGAAACAATAAGTGTTCATAGTGGGTATCATTCAGGACTATTCCTTCCTTTGTTTTTGTTGTTTTGTTTTGGTAATCTGGTTACCCTGGTAACATTGAGCTCTCGTCAGGGTAGTTTTTTCCGAGCTTACGAACCTACTCTGGGAATCGCAAGCCACCTCAAATTTGATGCTTAGCCAAATCCATGCTGAATCTTTTACTCTGCTAATCTCAATTCCTGTTCATCAGGAGTGACATCACTGCCGCTGCCAGGTCGACTCTTTCCATGGGAGTTCTTAAGTTTCCTAACCGCAACCAGATTTGTACTCACCTTCTCCTTACCCAGAGGAATTTAATATCCCACATCAGAAATGGTCGAGGTCGCGCTTACCACAGAAAAGGATTATCAAAAGAAATTTGATTTCTTTGCTTAACTGGTCTTCCCAATAAAGTCCCATTAAAAGATTGAAAACTGATTGTCAATAGAAGCAACAAGATCTGTATTGGAGACATACATCAGTGCTGGAGCAGGTGTTTACTTTACTTTGTTGTTCAGTTTTTGCGGAATGAATAATGGCACTGAATTTATCCTAGAAGTCGCTTCTCTTCCGTTCAAAATCCTCTGTTATCCAAGCTGGCGGGCATGATGTTCCTCCTCCGTGATCATTGACATAAGAAGATTTTCAGAGTGGGCAAAGTACGCATTGTGTTGTATCACAGAATAAATTACTTCGAGAATATGTTCTAATAAGAATTCATAGTTTTGAATCATTGTGCTGACATGTCTGGCACTATCTCTAATAGAATGCTTTATTTTGATGTGCAGCGACAGAGGTAAATAAACTTTTATTATGAATGTGACTATGTGAACTAAGTTTGTAGAAGAGAGCGAGATCAGGAGAACATTCTACATTTCTATAAGTCTAAAAATTTTACCTTTCCAGCCTGTATTGGTCACTTCACTATCACAACCGACCAGAAGAAGTTCACTAAGGTCCACTTCCATTTCGTTCAAATCAGGCATCATGCTTTCAGTGATACCTTTGCTTGTAGCAGAGGTATTTACTCTTGGAACTCGCTTTCATATTTTCTCTCATCGAAAAAAATGGAAGAGAGCGATAGGGACTTTGTTTGAACTTCATGGAGGATTTGTCTGTATCAAGATTTCTCTCTTATGATATTGATTTTCTACAACAAAGGTGAAATCTGATTCAGTGACGACTCCAAGGTCTTTTAGTACTGACGTCGCAATTCCAGCGGTCGCTCTATCCAAAGCACCAAATCTGTCAATAATTGTCGATGTTGATCGATTGAGAGTGAATCTTGGATCCCTGATAAGTTTTTCTATTAAAGGGAAACTTTTTTTATCGAACTCTTTAATGTCATCTGTTGTAAAACTTTCTTCGGTTCAAATTCTTGTCATGGTATTAAGAAACCATTTGTCAACTCCGATCTGAGACACTGTAGGAACAGATTCTGTGAAATACAGTAGCTTAACTTTTTCAGCTACTTTATCCGCTATTGCTAAAAAAGAAATTTTCTATGAAGGAAACTTGAAAGATGATTACGTAACGCATCTCGGTTTAAAATAACAGCAAATAGTTTCAATATATGTAGGAAGATTTTTAGGACTAAAATTCTGAGGAGAGCCAATTATAGGACAAGTATGATCTTTCCAAGAAATATGCACCCGAAATTGTTCTGCTTCCTTGTCTATTGTAAGCAAAAGTAAACAATCGACAAGGACAAACAAATGAATTGTGCATCATACTTTAAGTATTTGTTTTCGTATTAGCTTTCATCGTGTAATTTTTTAACAATAATTAATAAAAATTATAGTTAAGTGTTTTCGTAATCGTTGAATATTTTTAATTAGTTTGTATAATTATTATCAAAGCATGCTATCTAACAGATTTATAGTGCACAATAAATTATTTATTTTACTTATGCGTAAAACCTTTTTTTCGGCTATTCAAATTGTGCACAATAGTGTTATAAATCAAAATATTTGATTATTTCAGTTTTGAATCAACATAGTTACGAAAGACAAATAATATAGAATGAGACATAACACGGTGACTAGTATAAGATACAGTGGAAAAAGGCTAAGAAAATTGATAAGTTAAAATTTCATGAAAATTTTTGATAAGTTGGTTTCTTTTATTTCAAGAAAAATGAGGTGTTTGAATTATATTCTCAGTTTCATTATACTGATTGTCAGTAGCTCTTTTGGTAAATATAATAAAATGAATAATTTTAGGCGAATTATTAATTGTAGTAACGCATAGTAACATGCTTTTGGATGTCGTTCTAATTCAAATAAATTTTTTTTCCTGAAAGTTCAGTGCTCTCTAAATCAATGAATTTTAAAAAGATTTGTTTGCTTGAATAGAGCTTTAATTTTTCAATACTTCGAAAGTACGCTTTTTTCAAAAGATCTTTAGATTCATCAAACCAGGTTTCATACCTGAGTTATAACTATTTGGGACTAATTATGAGGAAATGAGCATAATTTAGAAAAATTAGTTTTACCTTATGAGAAAATGAATGAACGAAGGTTTTTTTTAAATTAGAAATGTTTACCTATTTTTTTACGGAATTAACTAAGAATGCATCCCGAGTGACTTTTTGTTATAAAAATGTTCACATTAATAAGAGTTGAAAGCTACGAATTTTCGCCCACGTTTTGTGAATATTGCAGTTCACTTCCTCAGTGCTAACTTGAAAATGAGGCGTCAGATTATGTTCTGATGTATGCTTTCTACGATACCGGTGATTGGCCAGGGTGCCCCACCATTTATACTGGTCGCATCTGATTGGCCAATCAAGACTTTTTTTAAATCCGAGAGGACCCCTAGCAAAATTGAATTGGTATTATATCCGTTGCCACATTGATGTTATTAGGGTGCTTCAGGATTTTGAATGCTTTTCTATTTTTTCGTTGAAAAATATTTTGTGATTTTGCGAAGATGATTATTTTTACAAGTAAAATTGTATGACCTGTTGTGATATGTTGCTGATTGCGTGAAATGTTTTAGACTGACTTTACTCTCACGTTCATTTGTAAGTTGACTCACTGGTCTCCCGGTTTCTTCAGTGTAGACTTTGCCACAAGAACAAGTGATTTTATATACTTTCGGATCCACAAGAGGTGCCTTTTGGTCTTTTGGGATATATCAAGTTGTGCTATTCTTGCATGTGCTTTAAATATTGCTTGGATGTTGTGCCTGTTGAGCATTCTTCCTGTCTGTTCTTTGGCACCTGGGATGTAGGGTAGCATGGTGGTTGTTGTCGACAAAATAAAGTAGCAGATTGGATTCTACATTTCTTACCAAAGTATTCCAGAATATTTGTCCCCTGGTCAATCTAACAAAGCACTTTGTACCCAAAACAAATTTTCGGTTGTTTCGGAAAATTAGCAGATACGTAGCCTTCAAAAGCTACGACCGCGATCGTTTACCAAGGTTCGATCCCGATGCAACTAATTGTCCTCGGGTTAATCAAACAATGCTCTTTGTGCCCAAAACAAATTTTTGGTTGTTTCCGAATATTAGCAGATACGTAGCCTTTAAAAGATACGATCGCGATCGTTCACCAATGGTCAATCCCGACGCAACAGAAGCAATACGACATCCGACAAGTTAGTTCCCACAACATCTGAAGACGATCGATTCAAGAAAACCACTTAACAAAAATCGAAAGCTAAAGGCATACTGATTTTAAATTATAATAATCAATTACTGAATGTTCTTAGTAAGGCACATTTTATTTAAACTTGTTCTGACAATGACCACAAGGATAATTTCCTGCACCAGGTTCAACGAAACGGTGGTAAATAAAGTACCCATTCCAACGAAAAAGGTAGCGCCCGAAAATTAAAACGGAGAGAAAGTGTGAAGAAGAATAAGTGTTGGGTAAATACTATTCTGTTACCAATGACACCTGAAGGTCACTGATAAGAAACCCAATAACATCAATCAGATTATTAACAGTGGTCGTTTTTTTCTCTTTTTCATTAGCAGGTTGTGTTGACTTGTTCTCAAAAATGAATTATGTCATTGCTTTATAATTTGCTTGTTTGTATAATCTTCTTTATTGGGATTTGTTTAAAGTTTTGTAAACCCTTTTATAAGTAATCTCTATCTTAGGAGGTATACAGAGGGCTTGATGGCCAATTGATTTGAGATGGGGGTTGTTAGGAGGGACACTGTAGGTGTCTGTTTGTATGGGTCAGTTTTCTATAAACTTTAGGTCCAAATGTGTTATCAGTTCTTTTGTAAACTATTAAATCCAAGAAAGGCAATTTTCAACTTTGTTCAATTTCCATGGTGAATTAGATAATAGGATGTAATTGATTGATGAAATCGAAAAACTTGTTTAGTTCAATTAGTCTATGTCGCCAGATGACAAAGGTGTCGTCCACGTAACGGAACCAAAATTTCGGTTAAGCTTGGATTGGTTGAAGATTTTGGTTTCTAGATGCTTCATAAAGATGTTGGCTATTAAAGATGAGATTGCTAGTGCTATTGATGTTCCGGAACTTTTTTTGTAGAATTGGTTATTGAAAAAGAAGTAAGTATTATTGCAAAAGTCTTCTATTAAACGTATGAGCACTTAGGGGAAGTTTGCAAATGATTCAAGAATAGCAATTTTATCAGAGTTTGGTACATTCATGAAGAGAGATGTTACATAGAAACTCGCTATGATGTCTCGGTGTTAAATGTCAATCTCTTCAATTTTTAAAATAGTTAAAGTAGTTGTGAAAAGATTAAGGTTATTGGCGAGGAAGCATGCTATCCTGTATGTTGTAGAGTTTATTGCACTGACGATCGGTCTGAGTGCAATGCTGTTTTTATGGATTTTTGTAAGTCCTTAAAGTCTCGGAGAAAAAGGATTAGTAAAGGTTACTTTAAAAATGGTTTAGCTATCAAGTTTCGAGTCTTTTAGACGGATTTTTGATTTCCTAACTATTGTTTTTGTAGGATCCTTTTTATATTCTTTTATATGTATCGTCAGTTAGAAGATCGATGATTTTATTGTTATAGGACAACTTGTAAACAACCCTAAAGACAAAAAGGCATCTCTCAGTGATCCGGGAATATATGAAATCGCTTGTTCTTGTGCCAAAGTCTAAATTATAAAAACAGGGTTATCGGTGATGAAACCTGTATAGACACTCGATATCTTGAAGCACCCTAAGAACATCAAAAGGGACAACGGATATAATATCAATCTGATTTGGCTATCCGTTCTCCCGGATTTAAAATTCTTGATTAGCTAATCATGCTAATATATTTTCCAAAAATCAATCAATAAAGAAATGAATAAATAAATAAATTAATTTGATAGCTACTACAATACATAATTTGTGACTTATATTTGTTGCAGCTCTTCTCCCTCACATTGCACTTTGGAATGTTAAGCATTATGAAACTCCTGGGAATCCAGGCCGTGTTTTACTTTTAGATACAAGGGGCTATCACGACATAGTAACAGATGAAGCTGACGATTTTGTCATTGGAGTAATCGAATCTGATGTTTTTTGTCCATTAGTGGTTCCTAGAACGAATCGTCGATTTCCTTTTAGGCAGGAGAAAAACCCTAAAAAATATAAAAGAGTGATAGTACGGATAGAACGCAGCTGCACTGAACATTTCCCAGTACTGGACATGCCAGAACGGAGACATCGATACGAGATTGCCACGGAGGTTATACCAATATGTGCTAATAATACTCTCAATAATAAGTTTTTCCGAAGAGTCAAACCTGAGCTGATAGATCGTGCTGTAATATATTCTTCAATGTTACATTATAGAGAACCATAAAGAAAACAAAACAAGTTTGAAAAAAAATGCATTTTAGTTTCCGAGACCATTTCTGGCGGCTTATCTTTACAACTGTTCGATGAATAAAAATATAAAATTTAAACATTTTAATTGTTTAAACTCTAAAGAGTTACATGTTCATTACACCCAAGCGCCAGCATACTTCTATAGCAAATCTTTTGAAATTCTCATCCTAATAATAAGGTATTGGTTTTATGTAGAACTTCACTTTGTCATTTTTCGTCAAATCCGAATGTTTTGAGACCGCCTGAGTAAAAAAAAACGATTTTTACGTAGGTGTCTGTCCATCTGTGGTCTGTAGTTTGTATCTTGTAGGTACGATAACTTTCGAAAGATTGAACAGATTGGACTCAGCTTTGGCACATTTTTTTAACACCTAAAAACAAAGAACTGGTTCTCAAAGCAACTACTTTTGATAACAATTAAAAAAGTGAGAGCATTTTCAAAATTTTTGAAACCATATTTTTTCAAAATTAAAAATTTCTATAAAAATAAAATTATTAGATTTAGAGCATTTTTAAAATAAAAAAGACTAAGATTAACATTTTAAGCCAAACAACGCCTAATAAGAAATAAATAAAAAAGTAGACGAACTTTAATTTTAGAAAGCCGATAATAATAATGCGATAATAATGCGATAATAATATATGCGATAATAATGCGATAATAATAATGATAATGCGAATAAATGCATCAAATCAAAATTGCGCGTCGCACAGTTTTTGTTTTCAGTCGTAAAAAGCAGCTGTAAAAATAAAAAAATAAAATTTTTTGACGAACGACACAAGCTGCAAAAAAATGAGACAGAATTTATTTGCACAAAAAAGAGCTGAGGATGTGTAATAATTATTTTGTATAGAATCCCTAGTTTTCATTTTATACGAAAGAAGCCATGAGAATAAAACAAAAATAATTTCTGGACAAATAACACAAGCTATGAGAAAAATCAACAGAAAAAAAGTTATTCTTTCAAAAAATGCCGGAAACTCATTCCAATTTTTCATGAATAATTTTTAATAGTACACGCAGTTTTTCTTCCAATCGTAAAACATAAGAATAAAAGTAAAAAAAATAAATTCTTGGAAAAGGTCTCTAGTTACAAAAATATATAAAAATTTAAAAAAATGCTTTTTGTTGAAAGGATGCAAGATACAATAACGAATTTTTGACAACATTTTTCGCATAAATTATATCTACATTGAATATAAACTAAATAATTTATAAAAAAATGATATAAGTTGCAATAAAATTTTTATTGTA
>JAAAKG020033274.1:0-19471 GCA_010014905.2 Druon quercuslanigerum
CATGAGTGGCAGAACGAAATCGGAAAAAATAAGAGTCGATTTATTCAGGAACAAGCACTTTGAACAAAACTGACCTTAAGCCAACATTACATATATATTTTTTCATGTTTAAAAAAATCAGAAAATCAGGCGCTATTTTCTTATAAAAAAAATAATTTGTGGGGTCGCCAGGTAAGTTTTTTTTATTTTAATTTTTTTGTGTATGTTTTCCTTTTACTTACTGACCTTCCGTTTCTACTTACTGATTTCTTATTGTATTTTGTTTTGATATAGATTTGAAATCAAGGGCCTCCCTTTAAGAGATAACCCTTCTCTTTGTTTTAAAATTTATTTGAAAAAAATTTTTTCCATCATGTTTATTGTTTTTTTTTTATAAATTATTTTCTACTTGATTTGTATTGGTTTTTGACAGTTTCAAAACAAACAATTTGGCTTTTCTTTCTTTTTATTTTGACCTCTATTTCCATGACTTGCATCGTTACTAAATTATAAAAGTCGAGACTAAACGTACAATATTATCAACATTCATTGTTTTCATTAAAAATATTATTGGTTTCAAGTCAACATTTTTATTTCAACTGAAAGTAAAGATAGATGAAGATTTAAAGATTTAAATATAGACCGTTTAAGGTAACAATTAATTCATTTATTTTAAATTTAACTATTATATAATATAACTATTGTGGGTTGAAAATGAATTTCTTAAAATAATAATGTAATTCTTCCATATTTATCTTCTTTACTTGAAAATTCATGTACTTTGCAATTAAAAACTTGTGCATTTTGTTCAGACTGTTTCTTTTGTTGTAGAATATTAATTGTAAAACAATGCTCAAGTTTATCAATTATATTGTTTTGGCAATCAAAAAAGTATTTAATTAAATGCTCTTTATCTTCGATATTAAGGAGTTTTATTTCCATTATTTGAATCTCACTTTTCACTTTTCTAATGCTAAAATTTTCATTAGTGATTTCTAATTTAATCATTCCTTTTATGTTTTAGCCAGTATTTTTTAAAGTATCTTATACTTTCTAATGCAGGTGTGTAAGTGTGAAATAATCTCTTCTCCATAATATTCCCTTATCTCACTGACAATTTCTATTATTTCATTAGTAGTTTCTCTCATGTTTTTTCCGAATCGTGTTTTATAATTTTTAAAGATTTAATTTTTGTTTACTATAGCGTGAGTTAATAATAGTGGGCTAAGTTTCCAGGGTTAAAACTACATCTGTAGGGTTAGCTTTGCAATTTAACGTTTAAGCGATCGCTACATATGCGCAATACGCAAAAGTTATCATTGATAAAGCTTTAACGAAAGAGAATTCACAATCACCAAAATACAGTTGTCGATGCTTAATATTTAAAAATTCTTGAAAGAATTCAGTTAGTAATCAGTAAACTTTTGCCTTCGATTTAGGAACAAAATAACAAATTCTGTATGTGATATTTCTAAAAAACGTACTGTTGCCTTTATGATATTTCATTGTGTTTCTATAAGCATATATTAGAGCAGCATTAAAGGGATTATAGTATAAGTGAATAAATTTAAGTTACACAATCGCATTCTTTTATCAAACTTTTCTATTTGCCAACTTTTCCATTCCCATTAATTTTAGAAAGTAAATTAAAAAAACATATATGATTTAAAGAAATGTTTTACTTGGTTTAAAAAATAATAAGAAATTGATTATTTAAATAATTATTATTAAAAACCAAACAAGTTTTAACTTTAAAACTCTCTGTTTTTTTATATTATCACTATTTAGATAATTATGACATCAGAATTGCCACAAATACGGAAACCGGAAATATGGGAAATTGCAGTGAATTTATTTTCTTATCAGGATTAAAAAAAAATTGGTAGAAAATCTTTCCAATCACTTTGAATAAGATTTATAAGAATTTTAATTCCAACACTTCTATAATTCGTTTAAAACGCAAATAAAACAAAGGATTTAGAAAATATTTGGATAAGTTTTTAATGCCAAAACTTCTGTCGATCTTCCATTAGGAATTACAGAAAGTTCACCAAGACTAGCTGAAAGCCATAGTGAAATAGTTTATTCATACTATGCAACTATCTTGTTAAAAAATGTTTTTTTTTTTAAATTTAAATGTCACTGCTTTGGATTAAAAATTTAAGCGCATGATACTTTGAATAATTAAAAAAGTTCCTAAGTCGATAGTTAGAAAATATCCAACAGCAAAAAAAGGATTTCACAAATTCACGTCAAAAAAGTTGTTTGGAATATTTTTTAGCAATCAAACCATTTTATAGAAGCAACTTTTAAGTTTGTTTTTAAACTGGTGATCGAAATGGGAAATTTATTTTAATGCAGAAAAAGGGTGTTTATTGTTAGCCACAGCGAGGGACCAGCTAAGTTTTTCCAGTACGCCATCCACCTTTGTGGGGCTTTGGATCCAATTAAAAATCTGTTGATATCACTTAAAGCAGTGCAAAATATTTTGAAGTTATTTTCGAATCTTCAACCATTGCTTAATGCATTTTTAAATAATTTTTTAAATTCTAAAATTACATTGTCTAACAGTATGTTTAAAAATGAGCGAGCAACACCCCAGATTGAGACAAAATTCGTTCCTGCTTGATTAGATAACAGTTTTGCGTAATCAGAAGTGATTCAAAGTCATTATAAGTTAAGCTTATCCTATTCTTTTGCTACTTAAAATACATTATTAGATTATTAAATTAATTTGATACTGACTAAACTACATTTAACTTCAAAATAAGTGTCTTAATTATCCAAGTTGCTTCGACATTTTGATAAAATTAAAAAATATGACTAATATCAATGTTTCTGGTTATCGGTACACAAGAAAATCTTCCTTTAACTTTTAAAATAGGAAGTAAAAAGAGAATTAAAGTTTATTAGTTACTTGGTTCTAAGGAAATTTGGTCTTTGTTGATGGTACTCTTACTGAGAGGAAAGTTCATTTTTGTTTGAAAAAACTTTGTAACATACGAACATTAAATATTGAAAAGCTTTGATTTTTTACCAAAAATGTTTGTCTTAATGCGTCTTACCAAATTAAAAAAAATTTTAAGCTTTTATTGAATGGTTGTCTTGTCTTCTAAAGAAAAAAATTGTCTACGATGTACTTACATCCAATCTTTGAAAATAAGTAATTGAATATCGAATATTATTTTTATTTGTTTATTTCTTAAGATGTTTGCTAATGATTTTAGGCATAAGACGTTAATTTTTAACAATTAGAAGCGAAAAAGATATCGAGAATCTTTTTGTCATAAACATAAGATTTTAGGTTCTTGATTAAATCTTATCATTTTAGCGATAAGAACACAGAACCAGAATATTCATTTAAAAAGTGTGAAACAAAGTCTTTTTAAACGGAGTGATCAGTTTTTTCCAAAATTTGCAAAATGGCGATGGCCTATGCTCTCATCTTTACCTTGATAGTTATCCTGACTTCTACGGGTGAATATAATACTGTAAAATATGTCTATAATTTAAGATGCATATTTGCTTAAAGAAGGGTTGCCGAGCGGGGTTTTCTTTACTATTAGTTCTAAATTATTTCAAAACCCAGCAAAAATTAATTCTGTATTTCAATTCGTAACTTTTGTTTTTTAAGTCTTGCCAGAACATAGTCACGTTCCCTTATACAGTCTTTTTCAGCCTAAACATTTAAGGGGCAGTAACCTATCATTAATACGTAAGCGATAGCAGACATGTTTTGAACTCATTAGCCAGTTTAGCTATATTAGAGCAGCGTTTGTCATGAGAAATCGGTTTCAAAGTTATTTAGCGACTAAAAATTTTTGTTGTGTGTTTGTGCACAAAGTAAGCAGAGTTTTGCTGGAAATAAGCTACAAACATACATCGGGCGCACTGAAGAGTAAGGATAGCTCGCGCTATTGTCGATGACTTAAGAAGTAATGATTTATTAGCAATAGCTTTCAAAGATACTCTCAAATATTTTCAAAGACTCTTACTTTCATTATTTCCCATTATTAAATTATATTTTGATATGGGATCACAAACTTTTGACAATGACATTTACAACAAAACGTCGCGTAAAATCTTGCCTCAGTTTTTTCCAAAATTATGTGTAGGTAGTGAACTACCGACTTCTATTTTAAAGAACAACCTATTAAATGGTAGGATTGTGCTAAAATACTGGTAGGTAGGGAGCAGAGAGAAGAAATCCCTTAATTGTATACCCTGAGGAATTTCGAGCAAACTTTCACTAACTCAAAAATCATTTTTGGCATCACCTAAAGGCTATTCCACTTACCGAAAGTGGGAGAAGCTATACCAGGCCTCTTCAGCGAGTATAAATCTCATTAAATTTACTCACGAGCCAGATGTTTCGTTTTCACCACTACGACTCCTCCCTCAGCTGTGAGAGTGAGGCGGAAGTTCTTCGTGCTGAGTGAGGAAACGTAGTTTTGGAAACGAAGCATCTGGCTCGTGGCTGCATCTCATGAAATTCCCCCTTGCTGAAGACTGCTGAGCTACTACTTTTTGATTTAACCTTATTCTGTGCTGAAGAAGGTTTATCTTTCCGCGGAGAAAGAAACAGAATTCGAGACCCAAGGGTAGCTTTCTTGTAATTTTTGAACTTTTAGCAAAATATAACCTGCTTCTTAATGATCACCTGAAAAAACTTCTATATGCTCAAGAAACCGGGAAAAGGTTACAGGTGCAATACTTAATGGCATATATATTTAGAATGAGCTTACAGTTGTTTTTGCAAATGAATTCGTAAGCTGTATTTTTCAAGTACACGCGAAAGCAAAGTATTATTCATTGATTATGGATGCAACTGCAAATACCGCTCACGTTAAATGAACTACATATTTAATACGCTATGTCAATTTCGCCATTGCTTAGATCATAATGTCAAAACTGGAGGCATTAAAAATTAATTTTGAAAATTGTCATAACATTTAGTTTCACTACACAGAGATGAAAAATACTAAAGGTGGAGATAGTGACAGCAGAATGCCGTGGTGACGTGAATAGCCTTAAACGTTATATGCGGATCTTAAATTGTTTTTTTATTGGATCGATTTGGTTAAAATTTTAAAAAATCATTGCCATTGTGAAACAAGTAATTTACACTCGAGGGGCAACTCTTGATGTCACCTGTAAACATTAAAAGAGCCTTATTGCAGAGCTGCAGGCTCTTTGTAATCTAGGATGGGGGAAAATTTGAAACAAAGCTGCCATCGTAGCAAGAAATATCGGAGGGCCCGAATCTTTTCAAGAGGAAACCCAAAGAAGTCGCAAGCTGAAGAAAATGACAGACGAGGTCCATCAGGAAGAATCTGAAGATGCAAATGAATTATCTGATCAAAAATTTTAACGATTATTTTACTACGTTATCCTAGAAAATGTGATCCAGGATCTAACATTGCGGTTTGAAGCATCGTAAGCTAATGGATCGAGCTAAGATATAGAAATCCATTTTTGTTAAAAATGTGGATGTTCAAACTCTGCATCATTTACAATTACTCAATGCTTTCTCAAGAACGAATCACAATTATTTGTTTCCAAATGTGTACATTTTCCTCTGCATCTTCCTGACCATCCCTGTAACAGTGACTAGTTCTGAGACATGCCATATCTGAAGACATGCTATTCAGTCTGAAATCGAAGTAAGATCGCTTTTTAACACATCTAGTGGCAGATTTTTAATAATTTTCGAACATTGTTCTGCCTATCTCCTAAGTGGAAAATTTAGCTTCAGAAATTTAAAATCTATTACGAAGAAGCAAAGTAAAAGCGACAGAGGGACCTTTATATTGAAGAAATACGTGGTGAATTATTAATAACAAATGTTCTTAATTTTTTATTTGAATACCATTACATTTTCTTTTAGTTTCTTAGAAGTACCATTTGTTTAAAAAATGGAGTATTTATTAAATATTCTATGCTAAAACTATCTATAATTAATCTGTAGTTTGTAAGTATAATTTTACAATACTTTGCTCATTTAATCCAGATTATATGCATAATATTTGAAAAAATTGATGTCAAATTTCGGTTATATAAAAATAGATCCTAATCGGCAATTGTCCAAAAAATTTGTATAAACAATGAAAGTTCCTTAGATGACACCTAGCACTGATACTTTAAAAATTCACAAGACCTATTAATAATTTAAACAATTTTCATCAAAAATTCAGAGTTTGGCTATTTGTCAACAAATACGCTCAATTTTTTTTTATCGAATAAATTAGTTATGTCCTCTTATGACTCTTTACTATATTACTTTTTGAATTGACAAACATTATACATTATTTAAACAATTTTCATAAACAAAAGTATTATAAAAAAGTTAAATCGGAAAACAAATATGCATTCATATTTTTTTATCTAGATTCAATTTTTTTGAAATAATATCACAAAAATTTAATCGATCTTGTATTTTCCGAAAAAAAAACATTTTTGAGCGAAGTATTGAATAAATTAGAATTATACTTATTATCCTAGGGTTTTTTTGGTCGCTGTTTAAAAAATTAATGCATATAACAGACTAATTTTGAAAAATTTGTTGTATTTTTATCAAAATTTTTACTGGGGTGATTTTGGAGTCGCTGATTACAAATCTAAAGTCGATTTTCAGAAATTCAAAATAAAGGATCCAATATGGTGAAAAAATGGTGACAAAATGAATGAAATTTTATGATACTTTATTTCTAGTTGTTTTCAGTGTTGCTGATTGCAAATCAGATTCAAATTATATCCGCCTTTTTGACATTCGTAATCAGCGACACCAAAAAAATCTCTCAATGACAAGTTTTATGAAAACCCAACAACTTTGACAAAATTTGTCCACGTTCAATCCGCTATTTAAAATTTTTTAAATCTAACTTTAGATTCGTAATAAGTGACCCTAAAAACCTTCGAAGGTGCATATATCTGTAGAATTAGTTTTATAGAAAAATGTATTCCGCAATTATTGCTGTGTTGTTGTTGTCAATTTGGAAAGTAACATTGCATAAATTTACCGCAAATCCATATCTAGGGGATTCTTAACAAAAATATAGCCTATTACAGTGAAACCTCTCCATAACCGACACTTACGGTGAACGAGTTTCTGTCACATTTAAATAAATAAATAGAAGTTAATAAATACAGATAAATGAATTACCTTTGGATAAATAAAAATTCTTTAGGTGCTCCGTGTGAACCCATGCATCTGCGTTACTTTTTAATAAATTAAGTCCTTACTCGCTCTCTTCAATCGGCTCTTCTTACTGGCCATTGCTCTCTGTTTGTAAAACATCTTCCAAGATTTTCTTGATGTTCGTTTGGCATTTTTTGACTGACAAATCGGTGTCAAAGTTTACATAGCTATCTGCGGAAACAGCAGCACCACCAGCAGCTTGAAGCAAATCAGCAAGGAGATCATCATCATCAGCAGTTGCCTGGTTTTCTATTGATTCTTCTCTAGTTATTGGAAAACCGGCCTTTCAAAAACAGTTCTTTGTATTTTTGGCAGTGACAAGATTTGATTAAGCGTGTACCCAAGTTATAGGCTGGAGAACATCGATGTTCTTAAGTTGACTGATATCTTGCGCAATTTCCAGTTGGCATATCAAGTGCTTTAGAGCGAACTGAAGATAATACACTGCAATTTTTGATAACACCTTGGCCAAGAGGTTGGCAGACAGACGTTAAATTAGGAGAAAAAAACACTACCTCCACAAAATCTAATTCAATTTCAGAATGTGACGTGGCATTGTCCAAGAAAGGTAGAATTTTTTTCTTCTGTCGCTTCATTTTTACGTGAAGTTCCATCAGCCTCTGAGTCAGCTAAAGAGTCCGGTTCGATTGAAACTGTCCATCTCGTGAAGGTAAATTTTAATTTAGGCGGTCAACATTAGAGAGGCTCTAAGTGCTTGAGAGGTCTTGTAACGAAACAATTAAATTTATCCCTACCCCTATGTCTATCATCAAGCTAATGAGTCAGGTTGTATTGGAAACTTTTCGTCTCGTAAAGGTAAAATCATATGTCGGGGTACAAAAAAATTATCCGTGTCCATTACAGAGAGTGCCCGATAGAAAGAGGTAGCCTAACATAGGATTTCCTATACCTTGGGTCGGGGAATCACGCTTAGTTTCCGTAAATAGAGGTATCCGCTCTGGAGAGGTGTCCGTAAGTAGAGGTTTAACTGTTTAATAAAGTTGTTTAAATATTTATTATTTTTTATAAAATTTTAAAGAATCATAGAAAAGAGTCATCGGCAGGACATCCTCATTTGATTTCGTTAAAAAGAGCTTATTGGCTGAAAATACCTAAACTATGAATTAATTTCTGAAATTTTAGACTTTCCTTTTTATAAATCTCACAAAGCAATCTTCCTGGTACGTTCTGTATCTTTTATTTTTGCCACGACTAAATTATAATATACGAACATAATTTAAAAAAATTAATCCTCTGTTTCCTTTTGCAGAATTCAGTTCGCAGTCAGAGCGCTTACCTGATGGCAACTCTATTGCTAGTGTCCCTCGCATTGGACCATTTTCTTCTTATTCTAAAAGAAGACATTCTCCCGACACGTCTCTTACGTTAGCCACACCGTATTCTTCGGCCAGGTCACCTTCACCTGCCAATCCACCTCTCTGTGCTAGATCCAGGTCTCCTCCACCCAGCTCTCATCCACCCAGGTTCGCGGTTCCGCCTACATGGATTAATTCTTCTAAAGAACTTAGATATAGGCTTGACCAACTTGAATTTATTCGGCTCACATCCTATAAGAATAGAAACCGGCATTTTGAACTTCGAAGATACACTTTTCCTGTGGATAAACCTATTGCGGTTTTGTCAGGAAAGAATCTCTTTGGGCGCATGCCAATTCAAGAACAAATTGTATTATCAACATCTAATGGTGATGTCTTTGCTATATTGGAGAATAGTAATGTTTTTGCTGGAATATATGCATCTAGTACTCAAAATCGACGCAAAAGAAGGGTGAAGATAAACATGAAAAGTGGTTTGATTACCGGCTTGACCTCAGATGAAATAAGGGACACTCCAGTAGGCTTCAATCGCGCGATCTTATATAATTTTAAAATAGAGCGTCCAAACTACTATCCTCCTGAACACTAATTCATAAACAACAATAATCAAATATAAAATATAAAATTGTTTGTGATAAAAAGCCGCTTTAGACAGTTTAACGTAATTCATCATTATAAATAATAGCAAGTAAATTGAGTATCTTTTACAAGGATTTCGGTAATGCCACAGGTACTTTCTTCGGATATAAAGTTTCTTTTTATTTCCTTGCAATATCATTTTTTGCGGAAAATTCTTATACGTTGATAGTAATTAACACATAATCATCTGACTTTGAGGAAGACTAATCCAATCTAGATAGAAGAAAATTATACCGTAATGGAAAAAATTTCACGCAATTACTTATTTAGATGCATTCAATATTTTTGTTGCACAATGCCAAAATACACTTAAAATATTTTGTCTGATATTTTACCTGCACTTAAAATAATTCTTTTTTATCAATAATTATGATTTAACTTCAGTGTACTTCAAATTAAAGTCAGTTTATTTTTGATTCTAGGAATATAGCATTATCTTAAGCAATAGATTTATTCATGGTAATAAGAAAAATTGCTTGATCTCTAATAGGCATTATGTCCAAATAAAATTATTATACATAAAGATAAGTCTTTTTATTTAACATTTATAAGAGAAAAACTTATATTTTTTAAAATACACCAATATTTTAATCAAGAAATTTACTGGTTTTGAGACAATAAGACTTTTTTTGTAAAAAAGGAAGGGGCACATTTTGTATACCCTTGCAAGGGCCTCTGTAGGTCCAAAAGACGGTCATTAGTAAGAAAAAAACTGAAAAAAGGTACAAGTTTATCTGAAAAACGTTTTCAGCGCAATTTAATAACAATCGAACCTTTATTGTAGAAGTTATTTTTTAGTTTATTTTCTAGCTAGTGATATAATATCGATTTTTTTTAATGTCGAAAAAGGGCGGTCATTAAGATTCTCTACCATGACCAATATAGGCTTTGCCAGAGTGGACCACTATTGTAGGGCTTATGAATTTGAAATTGTTTATAATTAGGAATTTCTTAAAGAATTTTGAATTTTGACAAATTGAGCATAATTAAATTGTTTCAAACTTTGCGGCACGCACAAGGTGGCCCTTTTCAGTAAATGTAATTAAATCTGCAAAAATTACATTATTTTTTACAGTTTTATTCTTTGGCTCAAATCCGCAGTTGATAAAGTATGAAAAACGTCATTATTTTTAATAAACTTACATACAACTTTCTGTAAAAGTGACAATTTTTAAAACATTGCATTGTCCTAAAGCTACAAAATTATTTAAAATATTTTAGTCACATATTTATTCAAATATTCTTTAAAGAAAAAAATTCAGTTTAAAAAACTGTGAAAAAAAATTTATTTTTCGTTTTTTAAATTAAAATATACTAAATGCTGCCTTATCCTTAATAATTGCTAATAAATCACAATATAGCAAAGAATTTTGGTCGAACGATTTTTGATATCTCATTTATTGCTACAATAATTTTTAATCCAAGTAAAATAAAATTTAAGTTTAAATCCAGTTAGAATTTTAACGTATTGAATTAATATAATGGAATATTTGAGTATTTATATCTTTTAAAATTATATCATGTAAAGAAATATATGTACATGAATATATATATATATATATATTTTTTTTTTGTCTGAGATTTTTAGCAACAAATATCTGTCTTACTGAGATACCGCAATCTTCAATTTTCCTTTATAGAAATTAAGAAATTATTTAAGTCATACGTTCAATATATGTATATATGTTTATTCAAGTAATTTAATTAATAAATCGACGTTTTGACCCGTCTTTGGATCTTCTTCAAGATAATAACATCATTACAAAAGTCTTTATAAAAACATACATTTTTGATCAAATTCAATTTTAACATTTAATAATACAATTTCACATAAAATAAATGCAATATATAATTTTATTCGTTACCTGAAACAAATCATCCGATGACGTTGAAAACACAAAACAAACCAGTTTTCAAACAGAACTATTTAAAAAAAAATGGGTTGTGTTGTTTATACATTATGAAATACTTAGGTAGTCATCCTCTTTAAACAGGAGACTACTCGTATAAAAAATTTTTGAGTCATTATTGTCGGAGAAAGAAAAATTATAACAGTACAATATTGTGAACTGAACCAGGACGACATTTTGAGACAATATACTTAGTACAGAGAAGGTGCCATGACGTCACATTTGATTATATAATTAGATATTAAGCCATTGTATTCATTATAACTAAAGTCACAGCAACGCGCCAAAATCTTTGCATAAGAATAAACAAATCAATTTAATAAGCACTGATTAACATCATTAATGTTTATTCTTTCCGTTTGTAGATTAACACACAAATTATTGTACTTTTTAATGAAGATGGATTCTTTAATCTTTTTTTTATATGTGATATTTTAATTTGCTGAAATTCTGATGTTTTTAAAATCAAAATCGAAATCATGATCAAAAGACCAAGCATGCCAAGCATGTTGAGATAGGCACGTGTTGTTATTACCGATTCTACAATCTCTTTTGTGTTTAGTTATCCGCGTTTTAAGTCTTCTTTTATGAGGTACACAACACCCGATTAATTTTCTATTGACTCTAGATCTTTTTTTTTGTTGTTTTACAAATTCTCTAATTTATTATTATTTTTAAAATATATGTTTATACTAATTTTTTTAAGAGAACTTCTGATTGATCTTTTTGCTATAATTCCTACTGAAAAAGTTCAAGAATTTGTTAACGTTTTTAACAGCACCGATGAATCGGTCCAATTTACTTATGAGATTAAGGAAAACAACACTCTAAACATCCTTGATTTGTCATTAATAATGTTAATAAAAAATTTCATTAGAAATTGTAGTTGAAGGTTTGTCCAACAAGCTATGTTAATCGATCGTCTATTAGAATAAAGTAATAAAACTTTGAATTAGATGTAATTTTAAGTTTAAAATTATCGGTCATACGATCTTTATTATAAAAACTGTGTTTACAACAAACAAAGTTTCGGCAGCCTTTTATGCCGTCTTCAGGTTTAAAAATTTTTTTTTCTCTAAAAATAATATTATATAAAAATAAACTGTTATAAAAATCAATCTTTTAGGCAGTAGAAATTTTTTAACCTTGTACTTACAATATTTGACGTTATAAACTTTGTTAACAATGTTTTCAACTATTCAGGTCAAAAAGTAAAATAACTAATAAATACTGATAAAAAACTTTGATTTTCAGTCTATCTCTCTTTTTTCGGGAGTTTATTTTGTGGGTAAACCATAGTCTGTCGACCTCGAGGTACGACATGATACTGAAATATTATGAATTTATTCAATTGGAAAGCGTTTACATACAATATTGACTTCTATCGTCGAAATAAACTTTAGATAAAATTTGAATTCAAAAATAAATTTGTTAATTAGTATTTAAAATGCTTATGTACGTTTTGTCAATATTTAACATTTAAGTTTGTAAATTTATGCAATCTCTTTTATATTTTTTACTGAAAATTCATTCTAAGATTTTTCTTTTGCATGTGTTTTTTTCCTTGCCTAAAATTTTTATATTGCTAAAAGTGAAATCAAAATAATGATTATGTGTCCATGCATGTTTCGATAGGCCTATGTTTTGGTTTCCTGTCCGACAATCCCTTTTATGTTCTGTGATTCTACTTTTTAATCTCCTGCCAGTTTTACCAATGTAAATTTTATTGCATTGTTTACATTTAATTAAATAAACTACATTTGATAAATTTTCTTTTAATTCAGAGTCTTTTAAATTCCGAAAGATATTTTCTAATTTATGATTATTTTGGAAATACGACGTGATTTCATGTTTTTTTAGCACAGCTATGAGTCTTTCTGATAAACCTTGTATATATGGAAAATATACTGTGATGTCAAATTTGCAATGTTTCTTTATTCACTTTTCTTTTTTATTGTTTTTACTCGTGCTATTGTAGATTATCATGAATTCGTTCTTTTATAATGCTATTTATTAATGATACGTGGTAATTTTTTAATTTTAAAGTTTCTTTAATTAGATTTAGATTTTTTTTCTAAAATTACAGTCACTGAGTTTTATGGCTCTATCAATAAGTCCTTTCATTAAACCAATATTTTGACTAAATTCATGATGTGAATTATAGTTTAGATATTGGCCAGACCATGTTTGTTTCCTAAACCAATCTGTACTGATGTTACCTTCCTGTGTTTTTTTAACGAAAATATCTAAAAAGTGTATGGTATTGTTATTTTCAATGTCGTATGTGAATTTTAATGATTCCTCTATATTGTTAAAAGCTTGAAAAAATTCATTAATTTTTTAAGTGGGAATTAAAGCGAATATGTCATTAACATATCTTTTATATATCAACGGTCTAAAATTTAAATTTTTACGATATTACGCTCTATTTTCGATATTTTCTAATACTAAATACTAATAAAAATACTAATACGAAATTCTAATTAAAATAAAAATGATTTTTAATAATGCAGTATTTGCATTCAATGATAAATATTATAAACAAGTTTCTGGATGTCCAATGGGTTCGCCACTGTCTCCGATCATTGCCAATTTAGTATTAGAAGATATCGAAAATAGAGCCATAAAAAATTTAAATTTTGGATCTTTCTTTAATTCCCATTTAAAAAAATTATGAATTCGTTCCACCTTTAAAACAATATAGAGGAATCATTAGAGTTTACATACGAAATTTAAAATAACAATACCATACACGTTTTAGATATTTCCGTTAAAAAAACAAACGAAGGTAACATCAGTACAGATTGGTTTAGGAAACAAACATGGTCTGGCCAATATCTAAACTATAATTCACATCATGAATTTAATCAAAAGATTGTTTTAATAAAAGGACTCATTGATAGAGCCATAAAACTCAGTGACTGTAATTTTAGAAAAAAAATTTAAATCTAATTAAAGAAACTTTAAAATTAAATAATTGCCCCGTATCATTAATAAATAGCATTATAAAAGAACGCATTCATGAAATCTACAATAGCACGAGTAAAAACAATAAAAAAGAAAAGTAGTTAAAGAAACATAGCAAATTTAATATCATAGTATCTTTTTCATCTATACAAGGTTTATCAGAAAGACTCAGAGCTGTACTTAAAAAACATGAAATCACGTCTTATTTCCAAACTAATCATAAATTAGGAAATATCTTTCGGAATTTGAAAGACTCTGAATTAGAAGAAAATTGGTGAAACTGGCAGGAGATTAAAAAGTAGAATCACAGAACATAAATGGGATTGTCGGACAGGAAACTAAAACACAGGCCTATCGAAACATGCATAAGCATTTTAAAAACTAATTAACAAATTTATTTCTGAATTCTAATTTTATCTTAAGTTTATTTCGACGATAGAAGTCAATATATTGTATGTAAATGCTTTCCAATTGTATAAATTCATAATATTTCAGTATCATGTCGTACCTCGAGGTCGACAGACCATGGTTTACCCACAAAATAAATTCCCGAGAAAAGAGAGATCGACTGAAAACCAAAGTTTTTTATCATCATTTATTAGTTATTTTACTTTCTGACCAAAATAGTTGAAAATATTGTGTGTTAAAAAATATTGTTTTTCATTATAGAAACAATATTTTCGATTGGAAAATGGAACAAAAACACTTGTTACAAACATGATTAATTGTTAACAAAGTTTATAACGTCAAATATTGTGAGTACAAGCCTAAAGGATTGATTTTTATAACACTTTATTTTTATATAATATTATTTTCAGTGAAAACAATTTTTTTAAACCTGAAGAAGGCATAAAAGGATGCCGAAACGTTGTTTGTTGTAAACACAGTTTTTATAATAAAGATCGTATGACCGATAATTTTAAACTTGAAATTACATCAATTTCAAAGTTGGATTACTTCATAAAAAATTTCATTGACAGAGGAATAAAACTTGTTCAGAAAAGACAATATTAAACAAATCAAAGAAACTTTACTTATCAACAATTATCCATTACCCCTTATAAACATAATAATTAAAGAAAGAACACATAAAATTTATAACAATTCTAGCAAAAGTAAAAAGTCAAAATGGTTACAAACAATACAAAAAAAACAATAAAAGTTTAATTCTTCCGTACATACAAGGTTTATCAGAAAGAATTAGAATTTCTCTTAAAAAATTAAATATGAACGTATATTTTAAAAATAATAATAAATCAGAGCATTTGTACAACAACAACAAAAAATCTAGAGCCAATACAAAATTTATCGAGTGCTGTGTATCTCATAAAATGTAAAATTTGTTCTAAGATTTACATAGGAGAAACTAGCAGAAGACTTAAAACGCGGATAACTGAACACAAAAGAGATTGCAGAATCGGTAATAACAACACGGGCCTATCTCAATATGCTTGTTCCTTTGATCATGATTTCAATTTTGATTTTAAAAACATCAGATTTTTAGAAAATGAAATTATCACATATAAAAGACTTTAGTTATAATGAATACAATTGCTCAATATCTAATTATATAATCAAATTTGACGTCATATCACTTTCTCTGTGCTAAGTAGGTTTTCTCAAAATGTCGTCCTGGTTTAGCTCACAATATTATACTGTTATAATTTTTCTTTCTCCGACAATAATGACTTAAAATATATTTATACGAGTAGTCTCCTGTTTAAAGAGAATGACTACATAAGTTTTTAATAATGTATAAACAACACAAAAAATATTTTTTATATAGTTCTGTTTAAAAACTGGTTTTATTTGTGTTTTCAAAGTAATCGAACGACTTGTTTCAGATAAAAATTTAAATTTTATATTCAATTTATTTTATGTGAAAGTGTAATATTGTATGCAAAAATTGAATTTGATCAAAAATGTATGTTTTTACAGACATTTTTCTAATGATGTTATTATCTTGAAGAAGATACAAAGAGATACTTAATCTCTATAAAGGAGATATTTCCAAATCAATATAACGTTCAAAGGAAGGTTAAAAATTTAAGATTTCTGTTAGGAATTTTTGAAATCATAATCTTCAACCATTAAAATCGCAAAAAGCGCCAAAATAGCATTGATGTGTGGTAGATTGGCCTTTTTATATTCCCGTTATAATGTAAAAAGATTATGCAGAATAACCGCAAGGTCGAAAGATAGATTAAAATGTCATTGTAAATTTTTTACAATAGCGAGAACCTTGAAAAAATTTGATAAATTTGTTATAACTCGCAATTTAATGTAAAACATATCTGCAATAAATCTATAAGAGTACTGAAAAATTGATATCGAAATCTGATTTAAAAAATCCTAATAAAATATATGAAGAAGTTTATGAAAAAATGTTTAAAACTTTCGTACAGATCACATTTGAGGTATTGAGAGTTTGTGATTACATTATTATTATATCTTTGTTTTTTTTTATTTTGTACTTGCTCTAACTCTGGTGTTTTTTTTCGCAAAAAGTGATAAGGATAAATAGATGGACTTTTTGAGTAATACAAATAACCGCACAGAGAATTTTTGAATCTTGAAAAAGTGGTCAAAAAATGGTTGAAAATGCGTTCGATTTACGAATTTTAATCGAAAATGGCTGGATAATGAATTTGGCCTTTAGTTTAGGATACTAAAAGAGTATACCAAATTCTAACCAAATCTGTCAATTTTTTCGAACGTCAACGCGGTAACAAAGTAAAAATTCACAGACTACCAGAAAAACAGACAGACGAATAGGTACATTTGTAAAAACCGGTTTTTCGAATTTAGGAGGTCTCAAAAAGCGGACATTTTACAAAAACGGTGGAGGGGGGGGGGGGGGGTCGAATTTTACAGAATCCTAACACCTTCTCTGATGAGAATGTGAAAATTAATTTTCAAGCTATAAAAAAGAATTTTAAGCCACTAAAATTTAGAGAAAAAAGACGAGTTTAAAACAAAATACCTGAATCATCAACCAAATAAAGAAGCTTCAATAAAGAAAATTAATTTTCTAACGAAAATGATAAATTTTCAACAAAAGAGTTAAGTTTTGACACTGAACAAGCCTGAAAAGATATATTTTGAACAAGAAAGTTATAATTTTCAATCAAAAGAGATTCATTTCAAAGTAGAGAGTTGACTTTTTAACTTAAAAACATAAGTCATAAATTAATTTTCTGCAAAAAAGTTAAATTTTCAAAAGTGTGTACGAAGAATTTGTAAGCAAAAGCCAGAAGAACCAATTATCGGCAAAAAGTTAAATTTTTTATCCGAAAATATGTTCAAACAGTCGAATTTTCTGCTGAATAGTTGAATTTTTAAATAAGAAAGATAAGTTTAAGATTAAAATGTTAAATTTTTAGATAAAAAATTTATTTTCAACACAAAAAAACAACGAAGTTCCAACGCAATATATTGAGCTCCAACCGAATTATTGGCATTGAAAGCACAAAAGACGAATTATCTACAAAAGAGTTGAACTTTTAACCTGGAAATATTTTCAATCAAATAGTTTTATTTTATACAAAAATTTGTCATTTTATACAAAATTGTTTAATTTTTAACCAAAAAGGTTTAATTATTATCAACAAAGAAGATTAACTTTCGATAAAAAAGTTTAATTTTTAACCAGAAAAGAATAATATATTTAGTATTTAAAAAATTTCAAACTTTACAAATGAATTTCACAAGATTTCGAAATATTTAAACATTCTATTAACTACATATAAAACTGTTTTTCATTTCAAAACAATTTAAAATTAAAGCAACTCGTGATATAGTTAGGAGTGCGACTAAAGTGTGTGGTACTGCGTTTGTAGGAAGAAAGTACGGTGATGCATTGTGGAATAAAGAAATTCAGGCTGCCCAAGAAACAGAGAAATAAGCATACAAAAGAACATTAAAAATCGATGTCTTAGCGAAGAGGAGAGAAAGAGAGTTAAGAATGATTACACAGGCAAAGAGAGAACACCTAAGCGGCTAGTCAAGGAAATCAAGATAAAATAAGAATAGAAGAAGAAGTTTTGTATAGTTTCATTTGATACCAAATTTTTTGATTTTATACTAACTTTTTGGATTTTTAACCAAAAAGGATTAATTATTGTTAGCGAAGATGATTAATTTTCGATAAAAAAGTTCAATTTTCAACTAGAAAAGATTAATATTTTTAGTATTTAAAAAATTTCAAATTTTTATAAATAAATTTCAAAAGATTTTAAAATATTTAAATGAGTTTAAGATATTTCCAATAAATTTAGAGATATTAAGTAAAATTAAAGAACATTAAAGGAATTTCAGTAGAATTCAAATGATTTTCAAGATTTGCAAGTTCTGTAAAATGTAATATACATGTTTGCAGTGTAAATACTCAAGTTAATAGCAATATTGGTTTTGATAAGGTTATAAAATTTAAAAATAAATAAAAATACTTGGTTGAAAATAGCACATTTTTATATTTTTACGGTAAACAAATTTAAATCAAAGACTATGAGTGAGAAATGCTGCAGTTTCTTTTTTTCTATAATTGCAAGAGGAATTTTTTATAGGTGCAATGCACTTTTTCGTACTAAAATCTATCCATGAGCATATTAAGCATGTTTTAAAAGGTACAATATCAAGTAATTTTATTTGTACTTAAACAGAAAATGAGAAAATCTTTTTTATGTTTATTATTATCAAATCACAGTGTAAAACAATTGTAAAAATAAATCAGCAATTTATTCTCGGGTAAAACTTTTATTTTTTAGCAAAAATTTTTCTGTCATTTCTTCTGACAAAATAATTAAAATGAAGCGGTCCTAATTGAATGTAAGCTTGTTTTCTTTAAAAAAGATTGTTTACAAATCTGCTACATTCAATTTAAAAAATTGAATAAATGTAAAGAATTTTTTTTCAACAACATAAGGTTCTAGGTTTTTAATTAAATCTGATCATTTTAGCGATAGGAGTAGAGAATAAAAGCGACAGGAATCAAAATCTTGGGCAAACATCAGGTTTTATTAAAACTAAAAACGCCACACGTATTTGAGTAATAACGAAATCCCCTTCTCTTGCCTGACTTATAATAAAATTTGCAGATAATAATCTTAGAAGGACAATTATGACGCTTAAAAAATGTATTAGGTCATTATTAAGATAACATGTGTAAACAATTTAACAAAAACCCAGAATATTCTTTTAGCATATTATTTCGAAAATTCTTTATTGACGGCGTAATAAGTTTTTTCCATTATTGAAACAAATGGAGATCGCTTATGCACTGGTGTTTACTCTGGCAGTTATCCTGAATTATATTGATGAATATAATACTACTAAATATACTATTATTAATAATTATTAATATATATATATATATATATATTGCAACCGCCAGATTTTATACAGGCGTGGTTAACTAAATAGGGTTAATTTAATAACCTGAC
>JAAAKG020033285.1:9468-19471 GCA_010014905.2 Druon quercuslanigerum
TTAAAAACCAAAAATAGAATAGTTTAATCTTCAGTCAAAAGAATTGATTTAAAAAAAAGACAATATTCAACAAAAATGGTTAAATTTTCAACCAAATAGATTTAACTAATAAAAAGAGTTTTTAAAAAATTAATTTAATTTTGAATCAAACATTTAAAGTTTAAATTAGAAAGATTAATTTTTTACCGTAGAAGAGTAATTTTATAACAAAATACATAGATTTTTAACAGAATTTTTGAAATTTTGACTAAAAACAATATCGATTATCACCCGCTAATGTGGCAGCTGAATTTTCAATTTAAAAAATTATTTTCAAAGCAATAAAACGAATTTTTAACAAATTAATTTTTAACTAAATGGGTAAACCTTCAATTTGTTAATTCATTTTGCATTAAACGAAAACGAGGACAATTTAACTATTCTATTTTATGTTGGAAATTTTTCTGTTTTAACTGAAAATTTGTCATTTTGGATTAAAAATTAATATATTTTCATATTTATATTCTATCTTTTGTTAAAAATTTATTTTATTTAGTTTTAAATATATTTGTTTACTGAAAATGTAACTATTATATTTTAAGTTAATTTTAAGTTACAATTTTTGGTTAAAAAAAAATTATTTTCCAGCTAAAAGAAAATTAATTTTCAACAAGCTAATTACATTTTAAACCAAAGACATGGATCCTTAACTAATAAAATAAATTTTTCACAAATGAATTTAATTCTCAGCCGAAAAGTTCAATTTTCAATCAAAAAAATTAATTTTTTTTTATCAAAAAAGGCTCAATCTTCAACAAAGTACATACATTTTTAGCCAAATTGATGAAATTTTAACTAAAAGCGATTAAGTATCAACCAAAAATAGAATATTTTCAACCTTCATAAAATTTCAAAAAACTATTTAAATTAATAATTAAAATAATCAATTATTAATTAATAACTAGTTAATAATATAAATTTCTAACAAAGTGGTTTAACTTTCAACCAGGCCGTTAATTTTTCAGCAAAATTGTTAAATCTTCAATTTCTTAATTCATTTCGCATTTAAGAAAAAACGAGGAAAAGGGAAGTTTCCTTCTTTTCTTTACTTAAATTTGACCTAACTGTACCGCTCTAATATCTCCATTCAACATAATAATACCTAGTAGATCATAAGACATTATAAAAAATCGATAAACTCAATTTTTCTCTAACTTTAATTTTAATTCTCTTAAACTCTTTTTTTTTATTATTATTATTCTTGGACTAGATTTTTACACTTTGAAGCTTTGGTGTTGGATTTAAAATTTCAATAATAAGTAGATACTATAATAAATCCTCTCTCTCTCTCTCTCTTTTTTTTTATGGAACATTTGATGGCTTATTTACACCACAGTCTGTTAAAAATAGACTTAGCGACTGACTCGGAATTTCGTCGAGATCACGAGATCGAACTTTGAGCGATTGTACTGTCAGTGGTGAAGTCGTGGATCGCAATTTCGGCCAAATCGAGGACTTTCTCAATATTTGCTTTGCAGAAAAAGCATTCTCGGCTATTTAAAAGATGATGGTCTATGCAGGCTCGGCAGGACTGATGATTGCAGGGCTTAAATGTCGCGGCGATTGGAAAAGCGTAGCAAATCGTGCAAGTGTCTTCGTCGTCGCTGGTCAATTTCGTTTCTGGCATTGTCCGGCTGGTCGAATCTAGGAAGTTTATCATCTCTCGCACCCGCGATATTTCATCCTCGGTCACGTCGTTCTTATCTGAGGAGAATAAATTCCAAATCAATTAGGATCGAATCCATTTAAAATGAGTGAGGCAATGCATGCAACTTTAAATTGCAGAATCATTCAGATTAAAAAGAAAAATATTTAAATTTTTTATTGAAAATTTTACCATTGTATTTATAACTAATTTTAAGTTAAAATTTTTTGTTAAAAAAATTAAGTTTCAACTAAAATATATCAAATTTTCAACAAATAAGTTAAATTTGTAACCAAGCAGTTACATTTTCCATAGGAAAATCAATCTTTCCCAAAAAAGCCAAAATTTTTAACCAAAATGTTTAATTTTCAACTAGAAATGATCAATTTTCCATATAGAATGTGATAGATAAATTTTCAATTAAAAAAATTATGTTTTAATGAAAAAAACGAATTTTCAAAATTCGCTTTTTTTAAATAAAAAATTCATCTGTTTCGGCAGAAATGTAATGCTTCTTGGTTAAAAATTACGTCTGTTTGGTTAAAAATTAACCTATTCAGTTGGAAATTTATTTTGTTTCGTTGAAAATATATTTTTTTATTAAAAATTTGACCATTATAATTATAGTTAATTTTAAGTAAAAATTTTTTGTTAAAAAAATTAAGTTTCAACTAAAATATATCAAATTTTCAACAAATTAGTTAAATTTGTAACCAATCAGTTACATTTTCCATTAGGAAAATCAATCTTTCCCAAAAAAGCCAAAATGTTCAACCAAATTGTTGAATTTTCAACTAAAAATAATTAATTTCTAATATAGAATTTAATAGCATTAACATGCATAGATTTTTAACCAAATTGTTTAATGTTCAACTAGAAATTATCAATTTTCCATATAGAATGTAATAGATAAATTTTCAATTAAAAAAATTATGTTTTAATGAAACAAACGAATTTTCAAAATTCGCTTTTTTTAAATAAAGAATTCATCTGTTTCGGCAGAAATGTAATGTTTCTTGTTAAAAAATTACATCTGTTTGGTTAAAAATTAACCTATTTAGTTGGAAATTTATTTTGTTTCGTTGAAAATATATTTTTTTATTAAAAATTTGACCATTATAATTATAGTTAATTTTAAGTTAAAATTTTTTGTTAAAAAAATTAAGTTTCAAATAAAATATATCAAATTTTCAACAAATTAGTTAAATTTGTAACCAAGCAGTTATATTTTCCATAGGAAAATCAATCTTTCCCAAAAAAGCCAAAATTTTCAAGCAAATTGTTGAATTTTCAACTAAAAATAATTAATTTCTAATCTAGAATTTAATAGCATTTAAATGCATAGATTTTTAACCAAATTGTTTAATGTTCAACTAGAAATTATCAATTTTCCATATAGAATGTGGTAGATAAATTTTCAATTAACAAAATTAAGTTTTAATGAAAAAAACGAATTTTCAAAATTCGCTTTTTTTAAACAAAAAATTCATCTGTTTCGGCAGAAATGTAATGTTTCTTGTTGAAAAATTACATCTGTTTGGTTGAAAATTAATTTATGTAGTTGGAAATTTATTTTGTTTCGTTGAAAATATATTTTTTTATTGAAAATTTGACCATTATAATTATAGCTAATTTTAAGTTAAAATTTTTTGTTAAAAAAATTAAGTTTCAAATAAAATAAATCAAATTTTCAACAAATTAGTTAAATTTGTAACCAAGCAGTTATATTTTCCATAGGAAAATCAATTTTTCCCAAAAAAAAGCCCAAATTTTCAAAAGAATTCATAAATGTTCAACCAAATTGTTGAATTTTTAACTAAAAATGATTCATTTCTAATCTAGAATTTAATAGCAGTTAAATGCATAGATTTTCAACCCAATTGTTTAATTTTCAACTAGAAATGATCAATTTTCTACAAGGAATGTAATATAGCTAAAATTTCAATTAAAAAAATTAAGTTTCAATGAAAAACAACGAAATTACAAAATTTATTTTTTTAAATAAAAAATTCATCTGTTTCGGCAGAAATGTAATGTTTCTTGATTAAGAATTACATCTGTTTGGTTGAAAATTAATCTATTTGGTTGAAAATTTATTTTATATCGTTGAAAATATATTTTTTATTGAAAATTTGACCATTATATTTATAGCTAATTTTAAAAGTTAAAATCTTTGGTTAAAAAATTAAGTATTGAACTAAAAGAAATCAAATTTTTAACAAACTGGTTAAATGATTATTTTCTAATATAGCATTTATTAGCATTTAAAGGCATAGATTTTAAACTAAATTGTTTAATTTTTAACTAGAAATGATCAATTTTCCATATAGAATGTAATAGCTAAATTTTTCACTTAAAAAAATTAAGTTTCAATGAAAAAAAAACGAATTTTCAAAATTAGTTTTTTTAAATAAAAAATTCACCCGTTTCGGCAGAAATGTAATGTTTTTTGGTTAAGAAACACATCTGTTTTTTTGAAAATTAATCTATATTTCTATTTCTTTTTTTCTACTTTTCTATTTATAGTTAATTTTAATTAAAAACTTTTTGTTAACAAAATTAATTTTCAACTAAAAGAAATCAATTTTTTAACAATATAACTACATTTTTAAACCAAGAAGTTTAATTTTCAGTTAAATTTTAGATTAAATTGTACGAAAAAAAGAACAATTTTCAACAAAATGCATAAATTTTCAACCAAATTGTTGAATTTTCAATTAAAAACGATCAGTTATCAACCAAAAATAGAAGTTCAATTGGCAGTCAAAAAAATTAATTTTCAATTTAAAAAAATGAACTAATTGGTTGAAAATTAATCTATTTGTTTAGAAAATTATTTTATTTGGCTAAAAATATATCTTTTTTAGGTGAAAATGCAACTTTTTTGTAGAAAATTCGTCTTTTTGGATAAAAAATTCATTTATTTTTGTGGAAATTGCACCTTTTTTGGTTAAAACAATAAAAACTTATCAATGAATCATTCAGATAAAAAAGTATTTATATCGTGTGCAATTATACAAGATTGGTTGAAATTACATGTTTCTTGTTTAAAAATTACAACTATTTGGTTGAAAATACATTTTTTGATTGAAAATTTGACTAGTTTATTTATAGTTGATTTTATTAAAAATTTTTTGTTAAAAAATTAATTTTAAACTAAAAAAAAAACAAATTTTCAACATAATAATTAAATTTTTAAACCAAGAAGTTAAATTTACATTTGGTAATCTTCCGAAAAATTTAAAAGATCAATTTTCAAAAAATTCTTAAATTTTCAACCAAATTGTTGAATTTTCAACTAAACACTATTAATTGTCAAACAAAAATGGAAGTTAAATTTTTAGATAAAAAAAAATTCATTTTCAGGCGAAATAAAGCTAATTTTCAACCAAAAAGATGGATCTTCAATTAATAATATAAATTTTTAACAAATTTATTTAAACTTCAACCACGAAGTTAAATTTTTAGTCAGGAAGAATAATTTTCTACCACAAAAAAAAACTAATTTTCAACGAAATTGTTTAATTTACAACTAGAAATTAGATAGATCTTCAACTAATAAAATGAAATTTTAACAAATTAATTTAACTTTCAACGAAACAGTTAAATTTTTAATGAAAAAGAATAATTTTTTACCAAAAAAGGCGCATTTTTTAACAAAATACATAAATTTTCAACCAGATTGTTGAATTTTCTACTAAAAATGATTACTTTTTAAAATATAATTTAATAGCTAATTTTTTAATAAAAAAATTAAGTTTCAAAGAAAACAAAATTAATTAATTTTATTAATTTTTAACTGAAATAGTTAAATTTTAAACTAAAAATATAAATTTTCCACATAGAAAATTAAGTTTCTACCAAAAACGACAAATTTTCAATTAAAGAAGATACATTTTCAACTAAAAAAATTATTTTCAACTAAAGTGATGAAATATTCAACTTGGTCAGTTAACTTTTTAACTTGAATAGTTAAATTTTCGATTAAAGAAAATGAATTTTTAACAAAAACGATACATCAACGAGAAATACAAAAGTTGATATTTCAACCAAAACAGATTTCAATTTTAAATTTTGTTTCTTAAGAGAGAAAAAGAATAATAAGCAAATTGATTAATTTACAAGTAAAAAGATTCATTTTTTGAAAAGAAGATTCATTTTCTACCAAAACGGACGAATTTTAAATAAAAAACATAATAGATAAATTTTTAGTTGAAATAATTAATTTCCAACTAATTAAAAACGAATTTAATTACATTTAATTTAAATGTATATTAAAATTTTTTTTTAAATTAGAAATTCTTTGAATTTTATGCGAGCCCAACCATTTTAGTGGCAACAAGAATATTTTTATACCAATTTAATTCTCCCATTTTTCATACAAACAATGACAGATTGGACAAAATACTAAGAGAAAAGTTTTCTCATTAAAAAAATTTTTTTTTCCATATAATCAACTTTTCATGTTTTCAAAAATCAGCCGGCAAGATAAAGTAATACAAAGCCCAAATATTTTTATTTTATCCAATATTTTATAAAAATTCGCGCTTTCATATAAACGACATTCGGTAAATTCTATGCTGGGTAAAGTATTTTTCTGGTCATAAATATTTTTTCTTTTTTCATGAAAGACTAACCGGTTGATTTGTTAAAAATTCAATTTTTTGGGGAAAAAATTTATTTTGGCTAGAAAAATGTTTAAGTCAGCATAAAAGTTAAAGGATATTTTTCTTTTAAAAACGACAATTAGCCATAAAAATAATAGACAAAAAAAGATGAGGCGTTTGAGAAAATATAACTTTGTATTTTTTTAAAAACCGTCTGAATTTCATTAAATGTAAAGATCAAGAGTTAGAAAGATTTGAAGAAAAAAAATGCATTCAATTTTAAATGAAAAAGAAGAAAATTAATTAATTATTATTAAATTAATAAATAGTGCATATAATCTTTTTGATACTTACAGTTTGCTAAGGAAAACTGTTTTATACTTTTGCCCTTGGAACTTTTTCCTTTTGTCTCTCCCAAAACGTAACTGAGGGAACTCATTTGAAAACTCGGCTCTGTCAATAATGTTCTGGCAACTCTCGGTATTTCCCCATTTCCTGAAATTAAAAATTAAATAAAAAACTTCGCTAAATCTTGGTGAAATCACTGAAATCTTTTGAAATTCTTCTTATTGTTTTTGAATCTATAAAAACTTCGCAATTTTCGTAAAATTTTTTGGATTTTTCTAAACCAATTTCAAAAATTTGTAAAATTTGTAAGATATATTTCACAGAGAGTTCAAAAAAATCAAAGATTTGAAACAATTTTATACAAATTTCAAAGATTTTATAAATGCTCAAAGATTTTAAAAGATTTCACAAAAGTTTCAAAGAGTTCAAGAAAATTTCAAATAATATTAAAGGAATTAAACAAGATTTCACAAAGATTAGTAGACTTCTAAGATTAGAAAATATTTTATAAGATTTCACAAAAATTTCAAAGATTTTGTTAAGATTACGCAAAAATTGTGGAAATATTTCAGAGATTTTATAAAGTGATCAAATATTTCAAGAGATTAAAAATTTTTTATAAATATTTCTAAAGATTTCATATGAATTTCAGGAATATTTAATAGATTTCATAAAGAGTTGGAAGATTTCAAAAAGTTTTAAAGGATTTAGAAAGATTTCACAAGAATTTCAGAAATATTAATAATATTATAAAGTGTCGAAAGATTTCAAAATAGTTTTTAAAATTTCAAAAGCCTTCCCAAGAATTTCAAAAATATTTTTAAAATTTTATAAATATTTGAAAGATTTCAGAAAGAGTGTGAAGACCTCAATGATGTCCAAATATTTCAAAAGTTTCATAAAATTTCAGAAAAATGTCAAAGATTTTGCCAAGACTACTCGAAAATTTCAGAAAGATTTCAGATTTCACAAAGAGTTCGAAGAGATAAATCATTTAAAAAGATTTTATAAGATTTTAAAGATTTTATATTTTGTTCAAAAATTTAAAAATATTTTTTTAAATTTCAAAAGGTTTTAATTTTTCTTAAAGATTTTGCAAACACTACGGAAAATCTCATAAAGGTTTCAAAGAATTCACAAGGAGTTCAAAGATTTGAAATGATTTCTTGAAATTTTACAACAATTTTAAACAATTTGTAAAGATTACGCCCAAATTTCAAAAATATTTCAAATATTTCAAAGGTTTTATAAAGTGTTCAAAGATTTCAAAAGATTAAAAAAAATCAGAAGATTTTAAAACATTTCACATAAATTTAAAAAACATTTTTAAGATTTCACAAAGAGTTAGAAGACTTCAACAGATTTTAAAGAGTTTTAAAACATTTCACAAAAATTTTGAAGATTTCGCAAGAATTTCAGAAATATTTCAAAGATTTTATAAACAAGATTTTGAAAGATTTTAAGAAATTCCAAAATAATTTCAAACATTTCAAAATTTGGATAAGATTAAAATTTGTTTAAAAAGATTTTTTAAATAATACGCGAAAATTTCAAAAGGAATGCAAAGATTTCACAAAGAGTGAACTCTTTGTTTGTTTAAAGATTTGAACCGATTTCTGAAAAATGTAAAAGGTTAGGCAAAAATTTCAGAAATATTGCAAATATTTCAATGATTTTATAAGGTGTTAAAAGATTTTAAAAAATTTTAGAAGATTTTAAAAGATTTTACATATATTTCAGAAATATTTAAAAGATTGCACAATAATTTGAAAGAATGAATCATAAACAGTTGACAGGTTTTAAAATATTTCAAAAAAATTTCATACATTTCGCAAAAATATACTGTATTGTAATATGAAAATTTATTTCTACCAAGGCTCTTGAAATCTTTGAAATCTTTGAGAAATTTAAAAAAACTTTATGAAATATTTTAAATCTTTCAAATTTTTATAAATATCTTAAAATATTTTAAAATACCTCTTTGTGAAATCTTTGAAATATTTTTGAAATAATTCGAAATCTTTTGAATTTTTTTTGCATGGATTTCAAAATTTTTAATTTGTAAAATATAAAAGAAAATAAATAGATTCAAAGATTTCACAAGGAGTTGGAATATTTCAAAAGATTTTAAAGGATTTCTAAAGATTTTTAACAAATTTTATAATTTCGCAAAAAGGTTACACAGATTTTTAAAAAACGTCAAGATTTTAAAAGATTTTTTATCCATTTTTAACGATTTCACAATAATTTAAAAGAATTAAACACAAAAAGTTGAAAGGTTTCAAAGGATTTACAATTTTTTTTAATTCTAGAAGATTTCACATAATTGTCAGTAATATTTCAAAGATTTCACAAAGTGTTGAAAGATTTCAAAAGATTTTATAATATTTCTACAGATTTCACAAAAATTTCAAAGAATTCACAAAGCCTTGGAAGATTAAAATTCCTATTTAATGGTTTCAAAAGATTTCATGAAAAATTAAAAAGTTTTGCACAAAATTTCAAAAAGAATTCTAACATTTCAAAACATTTTAAAGATTTAATAAGATTTTAGACCACATTTAAAGATTTTGTAAAGATTAGGCAACATTTTCAAACATATTTCAAATATGTCAAAGATTTTATGAGCTGTTCAAAGACTTCAAAAGCTTTTTCAAAAATTCAGAAGATTTCAAAGGATTTCAAAAAAATGTCAAAGATTTTATAAAGTTTTCGAAAATTTCGAAAGATTAAACAAAAACTGTAGAAGATTTCAAAAGATTTTACATAAATTTCAGAAATATTTGAAAGATTTCACAACAATTTTAGAAATATTTCAAAGATTTCACAAAAATTTCAAAGATTTCAAACATTTGAAAAGATTTGATAAGATTTTACAAAATTGTTTAAGACTGTCTAAAGAGTATGTACACATTTCAGAAATATTTCAAAGATTTTACACAAAAATTTCGAAGATATCGCAAGAATTTCCGAAAGATTTCAAATATATATAAATTAAGTTCAAAAAGATAAAAGATTTGAAAAGATTTCATAACAATTTCAAAGACTTTGCAAAGACTACGAAAAATTTTTAAAAGATTTCATTAAGAGTTGATAGATTTCCAAATATTTTTATGGATTTCAAAAGATTTAAAAAAAATTTCAAAGACTTAGCAAAAATTTTAGAAAGATTAAAAAAAATCAGAATATTTTAAAAGAATTCACAAAAATTATAAAGATTTTATAAAGTGTTCAAAGATTTCGAAAGAAAATTAATTAAGAAAAAAAAAACAAAAAAAAAAAAAAAAAAATTGGACTTCCGTTTCCGGTATGAAAGTGTAAAGTAGCGGGAATTGTGGTTGCTGAGAGTTTCGATAATTGTGGT
>JAAAKG020033296.1:0-19470 GCA_010014905.2 Druon quercuslanigerum
ACAAAGTACTCAAAATATTATTTTTCCCGTGTATGTAGGTACTTTTCTTTATTTCTGTGGTCAGCTTTCTCTCCCTCTCTCGCTCGAACGGAAACAAATCATACGTTAATTGACACAAATCACAGGCCCGGCGTTACAAACATGCTGTAACAATACTTATGGTGGAATTTATGAGGCGAGAGCCGAAGATAGTTCTATGATGGATTTCGAATCGTACGATTCCTAATTTATAGTAATTATTAGGAATTAGGATTCAAACATCGAAATAATTTTCTTAATTATAGTGCTGTACTGTCATGTGTCGAATGATTATAGTAATTTCAATCTTCGAAATTATATGCAGCAAATAAAATACTGCGGCACTTGGATAATTGATAACTTCCGAAATAGAATATAAATAATATTTTGCAAGATCGGTTATACACGCGAATGAGGAAATTGTCGCGTGACGCGCGGCACATTTAAATCGCGTGACACCCACTCGCTCTTGCGTGTAAGCCAATAAAGATAACAAAGCATGCGCCCGCGCGCAATTCAATTCGACAACCAGCAAAACGATCTACGGCGATCGAGAACAATGAAAAGTAATGGGCGGGCGAGGTTCATTCTTGATTACCAGTCGAATAGATCACTGGACCATTGTGCAGAAAGTGACATTCCTTACAACAAGGCGTGACGGGAAATGTGAATAAAATCCATAAAATTAAATAGAAATTTTAAATAATGCTTTCTGGACAAATTATGTTTTACTATTTGACGACTAATGTTTTTCAGTTTGGAAAACTCACTCGTTATAAGTAACTGATCTATAGCAACGGTGCATAGTCTTTTCTCTATTACTCTGCGCTCACCCTTTTTTCAAATTCCCCTTCCCCCCTCTTCTTGACAAAATCTCCCTTTCGTTTTTAAGTATACGATATTTAAAAATACAATTGTTTCCTCTACATCTACAAAACTATTGCATTCAGAACTAGAATATGCTATCGCAAGTAGTGGCAGATTTTTTTAAACCTATATTGATACCTAATTACTTAATTATCCATTATACAGTGCCTTTCCATATTATTAGATCCAAGCTAAAATATTACAATTCTCACATTATTTTTGTCATTTATTTAATGTACTTTGAGCGTTGTGGTGTTTTAAAGTTCCTATTTCGATAGATTTGCTAGATTCGCCAGACGATTTAGTACGTTATTAGGTCGAAAAATGTCACCGTTCTCGACTTATCGGGAAAATCTCAAAATATGAGTCGCATCTAGAACGTTTGCAGCTTCCTGAAACAAAAGTCAGAAGAACGAACCTACATCAAAGTAAGAGCTAAGTTGGATACTCAATCACATTTGTGAACCTTGCCCAGAGATAGAGATTAAAATTGAAAACTGTGTGAACAGTATGCCTTGTCGTATTGAAGCTTTATCATCTGGTAAAGGTGGACATACAAAATTATGATTCTATTTAAAAGTCGTTTTTTATTGTAAGAATGCTTGAGTTCAATGTAGATAATTGTTTTTAGAATAAAATTGATCCTCTATAATAAATTTCTCCAAGATTTTACAAAAAAATTTCTCAATATCAATGTGTATCTTATTTAAAGTGATAAAAAATTAATTTTTTTAGCTTTGGCCTGATAGTCAGTATTTCATATAGCAACCTTTAGCAGATAATACAGCTTCAATTCGACGAGGAATGCGGCTCAAACAGTTTTCAACTTTTCTCTTTATCTTTCGGCAGTGTTTCTAAGTGTGATTAAGGATCCGAATTAGCTCTTACTTGGCCGCTAAACGTTGTAGATGGTCTTCATATCTTGATATTCCGGGGGCTGTGTATGTTCCCGCATGCATTCATGAGGCAAAAGATAAAAACCAGTTAATCTTATGTATTTTGACCTGCTGAATCTAATGATTCCGATTAATTTTACGAGAAGTAGATGGGTTTTGTTTAAAACGCAATTGTTTAAACAAATATGAAAAAATGGTTTTTCTCAACGAGACAAATTTTTTTAAAAATGTGGGCAATTATAAGCATAAAAATTATCTTGTATTTTTTTGGTTAAATGAATATTTACAAAGTTATAAATTTTCAAACTTCAAAATTTGACGTTTTTTGCAAACTTTGAGTATCGATTATTCTTGACCTATTGAATATTTTTTTTAAATTAAAGAAGCAATTTGTTCTTTGAGAGTTCCTCTACCTATTCATTGTATAAAACATTGAATTAACTAGTCGGAAGCTTAATTATCGTAATTTACAAGTAGCATCTTTTGTGCGCGCGACAGTGCGTTTGGCGCTTATGGCTGGCGAGGTACTCGCGACCTTACTGAAGTGTAAGTACGAATTGTGCCCCGACTCTTTGCAGACAATCAATCAGTTATTAATCAATAATTATTTTATTATATGTACACATCGCTTTATGATCAACTAAATATCATACACTGTACATACATGTCAGAATATATAAAATATAAATATTTTTCTGCTCAAGTTTTTTTCATCAGTCTCAAATAATTTATTTTTACATGTATCATTCTTTTGCTACAAACAAAAGGAACAACACTTTATTTTGGTTTCTAAACAACAACATGACGTTGTTCGAGTGACAAACGCACTGTCGCGTGCACGAAAGGCGCTACTTATAAATTACGATAACTAAGCTTCCGACTGGTTAATCCAATGTAATGTAGAATGAATAGGTAGAGGAACTCTTAAAGAACAAATTGCTTTTTTTTTAATTAAAAAAAAAAATTCAATAGGTCAAAAATAATCGATACTCAAAGTTTGCAAAAATCGTAAAATTTTGAACTTTGAAAATTTATAACTTTGTAAATATGCATTTAACAAAAAAATTACAAGAGAACTTTTATGCTTAGAATTGTCCATATTTAAAAAAAATTTGTCCTGTTGAGAAAAACCATTTTTCCATATTTGTTTAAACAATTGCGTTTTAAACAAAACCCATCTACTTCTCGTAAAATTAACCGGACTATGAGATTCTTCCGTTCAGTCAAGAACAGTGACTTTTTTCGACCTAAAAACGTGCTAAATTGTCTGGCGAATCTGGAAAATCTATCGAACTGAGAGTTTAAAAACACCAGAGCGCTCAAAGTACTTACAAGAAATGACAAAAATAATGTGAAATTCGTAACTGTTTAGCCAGGATCTAATAATATGGCAAGGCATTTTTGCGGAAAAGAAATAAAATATTATAAATGTTTTTTAGAGAAACCCAAAGAATGGATTCAAATCGATCTAATAGCGCTTTTGTTTAATTCTGTCTTGACTTAATCCGATTATTTTGCAAGTTAATGATGCATATTTGATTTTATAGTTTTAATTAAATTATAGTAAACTGGGAAAGTTTGAATAATGAACCTAAACTGAAAGACATTAGTCATTCTTGAAAGGAAGATAATGCACATCAAAGGTGACAACTTTTAAGGTTACTTTGAAAATATGACGTTTATAAATGCGCACGTGCCAAAAAAGCGCAGGAATATTTAAAATTATATAATATACGCTTGCAATATCACATTCTTCTTAATTTTTTTTTAATTAGGTATTTCTATAATTCCATTTAATTTACTTTCAAAAACAATAAAAAAACTTTTTTCAATATTTAGCTGAATAATTATTCACAGTATTTATTGATTTCGAATAGGCCCGCGCTTTCTGGTACATGCGCAGTTGAAAACGTCGGTACTTTTAATTCAGCTGAAATCTCACTGAACCCCCAGCTTTTTCTTCTTTTTTTTAATTTGAATAATTATATATTAAATATTGATATTGAATATTTTATTCTTCAAATATACATTCCATATGATATCGAATTATTTTAAGGATTTATTAAATTAAAAAAAACTATCTTCTTATTTTTTCCTAAGACCAAACTTAACCAACAATTGATATTTTTTATTGCAAAATTTTTTAAATCTAAAGACAATTTTATTTGAAATTATTTAATCCCTCAGGATTTAATTTGTAAGTTTTCAGTCAAATCCTTTAGTTTTACTTCATAGATATAAACTTTTGTGAGTAAAAACTGTTTTAGTGTTCATAAAATTTCAACTAATAAGCATTTGAAATCTAGCAATTTTGATTTTGTCATATTAGACAATTTCAAGACGTTTTAGATTTAAAGATTTCTGAATTATCAATTGCATATGTACATTTGTTGAGTATGAACAATTTTTAATTTAAGATTTAAAAATATTGCTATTTGAAATTTAACAAAATGCGAATAAAATATTTTCGGAAATGCTGAAGGTCTCCAGTAAAGTAAAAAATACTGGCATCGATGATAATATTTAAATTACGAAAATAAGAACTCTTTTATACGTATTTTACTAACTAGAATTAATCATTTCTTAAATTATTTCACTTTTTCAAATTTTTTTAGAACTATAATAATTTAAAATTTTGATAATATATGGTTTATCTTTAAATAAATTTAATAAACATTTAATTTAAATTTAATGAATGAATGAATGAATTAATTAATTAATTTAATAAATTTTTAAAATTTCGATGGATTTGAAAGAATGTCTAGAGTTCTTTAGTTTCAAGGGATATGAAGTAATTCGAACAATTTCGAAGGATTCGAAAGACTTCTAGAACTAGAACTTGTAATATTTGAAAATTTGTCATCGTGCCTGTTTAAATATTTTATCTTCAATAAGTGCTAGTATAAAATAGGCTATGCTCTAAAACTTTAACTATTCTTGATTTGAGCTTGAAAGCACCTAAGAATGCTGTTTCCAATTTAAATTTAAAAAAAATTATAGTTAGGATTAATATTTATTAGTATTTATGAAGAACAATAAGTTCTTTTTTACGAACACCAATTTGATTTCTCCAGACGTTAAATTAAGAATATTTTATATATCGATGTTGCAAAGAAAATTGTAAGGATTTCAAGGGATTTTAGATTGCAAGGATTTCAAAGACTTTCATAGAATATTTATGTATTTTAACCGTTTCAAGAATAGATTAGGGATAAAGAGATTACGGGAATTTTCGGAGATTTTAAGGTTTATAAAAGGATTTTAAGGGATTTGACAGAATTTTGATAAATGTTAACTAATTTTTGAAGATTTCAAGGCATTTGAAGCAATTTTTACGATTTTTAAAAAGATTTTAATGGATTTGGTATATTTTTAAAAAGTGCAATGGGACTAAGCATATCAAGAGATTTCAAAAAATGTATGGAACTTCACGAACTTTCAAACATTTGCAGTTGAATGTGATGGACGAAAATCAGAGCCATATTTATTGATTTAGGATCATATTCTTTGAAATAAGAAATACAACCCTAAAATATCAAGTTATTTTTTATTTTTAAATATTATTCAATTTCGAATCAAGTCTTCTTTAAGCAGATGATGTTCATAATTTTACAATTCTGTAGAATCATCCATTCGAGTTTCTCCAAGGGGTCAAACCTCATTATTTGGCCTGAGTTAAAAAAATGAAAACACGTTTCAACATTCTTTAAAAAATTTTTGCGTTCCTCTCTACTATACATTTTTCATAAATAAGAATTTCAATTTTCTATCTGAAATATTTATTAGTTCTAGAAACTACTGGTGAAATTGGCTTCAGCGATTCTCGTAGGCCTTATGAAGAAAGGAACACGTCGAGGTTCAATTATTTCTATAGTAAAGCGGTCATGTATTCGTACTGCAACAATTCTATGCAAAGAATTGTGCAGTGGATAAAGAAGACCATCGTGGTCGTTGACTATTCCAATGAAGAAATCAAGGTGTACTCCAACATCATGAATTCCTTTGATTGGGTAATAGTTACTGCCATTTTTGGTGTAAAAGCCACGAAGTTGAGTAATAGGTGCAGGATGTATTTTTATTCTCCAAGCCTGTGAACTTAATTCTGTAAAAAGTGTAAGATATCGATGAACTTTAATACACTCAAAAAAATGTCTAGTTAAATATGTCCTTACTACTTTTTTCTAGTTAGAGTCACCAGAATTCTGGTTACTCTAAACAGAAAAAATAGTAAGGGCATATCTAACCACAATTCTGGCTGAGTCGAGACGACGGCGGAATTTTATAAACTCAAGAAAATAAAATTATGAAAACATTGTAACACTAACCAGACGAACATTGCAAATAAAATACGTACACGGATTTAATTAATTTAATTATTACTAAATTACAAAATTTAGTAATAGTAACAAAATGATTTTCTTGAGCAGTTTTTATTTCCAGAGCAAAATTTTAGTTGTCAGCGCAACATTATTTTGATGGCCAAACAAAATATTTGGTTCTTAACACAAAATTATTTCATTAATCCTTATTTTGTTGCCTTGAACAAATTTTTGTTGAGCCAAGAAAACTATTTAGTTAGAACTACGAAATATGCAACCAGGCATGTGCACTCGTTCAGTGGGACCACGTGATCATGTGTGAAAGTTCATTTCCATTATAGCGGATAATACCGGTAAAGCAAAATAATATAATAAATAGCTCTGGCTTAATTGATGCTAACGGTCCCAAAAATATTTTTATTCCATACCTTTAATCAATTATCCGTAATTTATTGTATTTTTATCAGTATGATATGACAATTTTTGTGCTTCCTAAACTTGAATCAGTTGTAAAAAGAAACTGGTTTTAACAGTCATTGACTAATTTATTAAATTGTAATTTAAACTGACTTTTATTTTTGAGTAACTTGTTTCATTCACTAAATACAATTAGTTAAATTAACATCTTTTATTCAATGACATTTATCGACATAATAAGTTGCTTTGAAATTATACATAGTAATAATTACCATTGAATGAATTGGACAATGACTTTTAGCTACAAAATAGTTCTTATTACGACTGATTCAGGTTTTGAGAGTACAAAAAGTATGTTTTTAAACTCAAAAATATTTAGCTGCGCCGAAAAGACTACTTTATTTATACAGCAAAACAATTTATTTCAGGCAAAAAAATAATTTGGCTAAACTTACAAAAGTATTTTGTCAGGTTAAAAAAAATTTTATAAACGAACTAAAATTTTATTTTGGTGACAAAAGAATTTCGATGCCTCAAGAAAAAAATTTGGTTATGATAACGAAACAGTTTTATTTTGCGAAAAAAGGTCTCAATAAAAAAATGTGCTGGCTCAACAAAATTTTTGTTGTTCTAGCCAAACAGTTTTCTCAGTGTAGGAATTTAATACTTGAAGAAGGATATTCAAATTTTAGTTTCAGAAACTGAGTCATATATTAACAGTCGCAATAGAATAAAATCTCGTAAAATATTTCATCATATTTTTATTATAGGAAATCTGTTCTTATAAGTAAGTAATAGCAAATTAAAGATAACTAAACCAAATAATAATTATATGGTTTTCGCAAAACTAGAGATATATTTCTTATACTTTTTTCAGTACATTATATTTTCTCCACCAAAATTGTTCGTGAAACGATGGAAAGTAGTCTACAACAGTAATGTATTTTTACATGGAGATCCAATATTGCAGCGTTACCTGCAACGAGCGGTAAGTTTGGATTTGGTGAATAAGATTTGTAACCTTGTTACGTCATTAAGGAAACCATTTTTTTGACATTGTAAGTCAAAGAAATTTTATTATTTTGTTTTTTAGTGCACTAATGACATAAGTTTTCACGTGATGTATATGTTGAAAGAAAAAATTTAATTAAAAACACAAGAGCTAAAAACGATACCTAATAGATTGCAAAAATATGAGGTATTTTACATATGTCCAAATATAATAGAGAAACCAAAATTTATTTTCTTGGTTACATCGGATATGCATTATAAGAGAATATTTTACAGCAACAAGTTAGATAAAATGTATAATTTTTATACCTTCTTCGTAAAATGTATCATATTTATAATATTAAAAATAGGTTTTCATAGATAAATTATATTTACCAATGAAAGTAAAGAAAACCCCTAGGCCGAACAATGCAGTACTAATGACCATCTTCATGTTCTGTAGATAGAGGAAAATTTTTTTTGGGGTGTTTGTTTAAACAGTGTAAACTAAAGAACATTCTACACGTTGTTTCATTAGAGTTTATATACTAGCCATAATCTTAAGAGATATATTTGAAAAGATAAAAAGCTGCTTGGTCTGAGATGTTTGTAGTTCATAAATCTGCCTGTCTCGCAGTTAAAGAATAATTATTTTATGTCTTAAACGAAGTTTAAGTAAGTATGTATGTATGTATGTATGTATGTATGTATGTATGTATGTATGTATGTATGTATGTATGTATGTATGTATGTATGTCTGTCTGTTTCCACCATAGCTGTTGATAAAATTAATCTATTAGATTGGCCTTTGGTATGCTCTTGTTCTTAAACTAAAGATCAAGTTCGTTAGCCAGCCATTTTGGATCAAAATTAAAAAAATGGGCACACTTCATATTTTTGAAACCACTTTTTTCAAAATTTAAAAATGTTTTGTACAGATATTCCGTTATAGCATTTACAAAATTCCAGAAAACACACGAAAATGAACATTTTAAGCCAATTAACGCACGATATGAAAAAAAGTCAAGAAAAGAAAAACGATGCTTTTTGAATGCCCTACAAGACTATCATAACAATTTTTTGAATTTTCTTGAAAAATCAAAACTTAAAATTTTGACAGCATAAAAAATAAATGAATATGAAAAATTACGTTTTTTTCATTTAACAATTTCACAGTATTTCACAGAAATTCAATTATATAAATTTTTTTTCAAAATAAATAATCGAAGTTCCTTTATTCTTTTCCCAAATTCTATAGCGACATTATGAACTATGCAGAATTAACTTTGTAGATATTTAATAAAAGGTGCCCATTTTTTGAATTTTGATCCAAAATGGCTGGCTAACGAACTTGATCTTTAGTTTAAGAACAAGGACATACCAAAGGCCAATCTAATAGATTAATTTTATCAACAGCTATGGTGGAAACAGACAGACAGACAGACATACATACATACATACATACATACAGACATACAGACATACAGAGAGACAGACACATCCGTAAAAACCTGTGTTTCGGATTCAGAGGGTCTCAAAACATGGAAATTTGACAAAAACTGGGAGCGTGATATTTTGCACAAATCTAATACCTTCTTTGATGAGAATGTAAAAATGAATTAATTTTTCATGAATAATGTTTTGATAGTTCTGTTTTTTATTTTAATCGCAAAAAGTAGCATTAAAAACATAAAAAAGTAAGCTTTTTGGAAACCCTAACACTTTTGTGTACATATCTTTTCACCTGGTTGCATAGTATGACCGCAAAATGTAATTTTTTATTTTCCATCATTTTTTTATGCTGTCAATATTAGAATTTTCGATTTTTCAAGGCAATTAAAAAAAGTTATGACAATCTTATAGGGCATTCAAAAAACAACATTTTTCTTATCTTGATGTTTTTGCTTATCGTGCGTTATTTGGCTTAAAATGTTCATTTTCGTGTGTTTTTTGTAATTTTTTGAATACTATAACTCTGGTAAGTTTTGTTTTTATTAAAAACATTTATCAAGATAAATTGTTCGTCATTTAAAATACTATGAATATCCATACCGAAAATGTTTGAATATTTAAAAAAGTGGTCTCAAAAATATTCAAAATGTGCTCACTTTTTGAATTTTTATCCATAATGGCTGTCTAACGAACTTGAACTTCATTTGAAATGCTAAAAGAGTGTACCAAAGGAAAATGTAATCTGTCAATTTTTTTGAATGTTATCATTTTAACAAAAAGAACCATCCACGAACAGACAGACAGTCAAACTGACAGATAAACGCATTCGTGAAAATCTGTTTTTCGGATTCAGGGGGTCTCGAAACATGAACGTTTGACAAAAACTGCGGGGGGGGGGTGTCAAATTTTATACATACCTAATACCTTCTCTGATGAGAATGTAAAAAAGAAAGTGATTAAAAAGCGCGTGGCACGAAACATTAAGAGAAATTATTGAACAGAGCAAGGCGCATTTTCCTTTGCGCATTTCTTCTTCCTCACGCATATTCTCATTTTAAGAATATTTTCTTCCTTTGGTTAGAAGATGTTCTTAAATTAAAAATTTGGTTACTTCATTAAGAATATTAATAAGAATATGTATGTAAGAATACTTTTGAATACCACTTAACTGAAAGGAACATTCTCCATATTATTTGATCTCCGCGTTTTTGATTAGTGTACAATAAATATAAAACAATAATGATTTTAAATTGTATTTATATAGTTCAATGGAGCAGTTTATTGTATATATATATATATATATATATAGGGTGATAAATACAATTTTATAACTCTAATTGAGGAAATTAAAAACATCATACCCAGTAATATGAAACATTGAAATGATGTAATTATGTATACACTATAAATATAAATGTACAACCTTCAGTCGCAGCTTGCTTGAAATTGTGTAACTATAATCTTTTATGAAGTGATAGTAAATTCAAAGTACGATAATTTTTTGATTTTCCTACAAGGTGAATCATTCGTCTCAACAAATGAATCTTTCAAATGTATTTCTCAAATGTCAGTAATGTCAACATTCTTAAATATACATATACATGTATGACGGGAAAACGCATCGAAACATTAAATTAATCACATAATGAAATCTGGGTCTGGATTGCACAGCTGATTCACTCTTTCTCGAAAGAAAATCGTAAATTGCGCTTATTCATCGATATAGTAAAAAGAAAAATCTTATATTCAAAGGTAAGCATTTTTTTAATCGAAAATAGCCGATCGACTGTTGGACGTAAATTGGTGGGCGAGCCTATGTAGAAATTGTTATCGGGATTTGGACTGTCACCGGCTAGTTTTCCCTATTTCTAATCGGTTACTGGTCAGGGAAAATAGGGAGGGCCAGGCTAGTTATGTAACGCCGTTTTCGCCGGGCTCTACCTAGAATTTCTAACGAGGTCCTAACGGAAATACCCTTCAACTGCCCGTCTAAAAACTCTGTTTTCTGGTGCGTTCATCATTCAGCTGTGATATAAATTAAGACATGAGAATGACAACTGCATAAGGACCACATGAAGTCGACACATTTTTACATTTCGAATAATATATTTCAGTGCCATCTTCAAATGGTCTTTATGCAATTGGCATTCTCATGTCATCAAATATATGGGACAAACGATTTTTCAATAAAAAAATTAATTAGAATATTCTAATACGAACCAATTTCAAATCAATAATTTTAATGGTTATGTGCGAGGTACTATAACAACTTGATCTTTATTTCAAACAAAATAGTTATTGTGAGCTGCTAAAAAATTAATAATTTTAAATTTTTTGTTCATATTCACACACCCTGTTCTGTAGCGCCAACTTCAGAAAGTTAATCTGTTGTATGCTGACAAAGGCCTGACCAGTAACTGACAAGAATTTTTTCTTTTATCTTAATCAGGAACTGACTAAAGCCTGTCACGAATACAAGATTAGGGCCAAACTAGAAGCACCTAGTTTTTTTAGTCATGAGGAATAAAAAGTCGCAGCCGTGCCTTGAAGAATCCTGATTAGAACTTACTAGTCCAGTTGTTGTAGTGGGATTCTGACTACTATCCTAATTGAAACGTGTGCTCAATGCATACATTTCACTATTTTTGTAACTTTCTTTAAGTGTTAGAAAAAAAATGCTAATTGAATAAAAATAATTTGGAGAAGCCAGTGACTAATAAAAAATTGTTTAGGTTATTGTTAGGTTAACAATTAGAATATTGAAGTACGTTCACCTGTACGAAAAGATGAAAAATCAAGAAGATTTCAACTCGAATTTTGGCCCCAAAAACCGTATTTTTCAAGCGGTTATAGGACGAAAAATGCTATTATTAAATCAGTAACAAATCCTAAAGCTTTTGTTTAACAGAAAATCGGCCTTTTTATAATAATATGGAAAATAACAGAATTTTATGGGGCAAGAGGTATCCCCCCCCCCCCAACAAAATTTTGAGGAGGCCAACATCATATTAAATTTGTTCACTCGATTTATAAAGTTCTCAAGGCAATTTAATTCTTAAGTATGCACCTCATGAAAGAAAACAGGATTCCATTATACGTTTCATAGAAAGACCACCGAGAAGTACAATTCTTCATGTTATGAAAAAACATGCCACGGTGAATTATTTCAGTTTCCATGGTTTTCCGGGACTTAAGGACGTAATGTCGCTTTTTGCGTGCTTCTTACTGGATCTGCGTGCTAGGAAACGCTTAGGTTTTATAGTGTCATATAGCGCGATAACTTCACATGATAACATTACCAGAATCGTACTAATGACACGAGGCGCACAAGGTGAAACCAGGAGAAATAAATAGTCTGCTAATTTGATAAAAATTTGATTGCATTCGTTTTTCTGTAATGTTTACAGCAAATACATTAGGATTAATAGAAAATTCGTGTAAGATACCAAAAAAGGATGGTGTCCTTACGTAAGTAAATTTATAAAATAACTGAAACGGCTGTAATGATTGCAGAACACCCTGTATACTTGAAATAAACCTAAGTCACAATTATCAACCCATCCAATTATTTTAATTTTACAAGTAACATTAATTAGTTAAAGTAAAAAGTAAGCGATTTGTTTTCGCAGTTATAGAGGTTAAGACGAACAATGCTATTTCACAACATCTGCATATTTGAGTGGCAAATGAGTCTGTGAATTTTGCATGAATTACCTGCCTGATTTTAAATTAACGTTACTTTCATTTAAAGGAATTTATGCTACTATGCGAATTCTATTAAAAGTTACGCAGAAAAAACTGAAGTTTTTATTCAACCTAATTTTTTGTCACCATAAAGCTGCAAAAGAAGGAAACCCCTTTTCCGTAAGAGGAACAAGTGATGAATTTATACGAAAGGAGACTCCAGTTGGAACTCTAAAGGAAGCCAATTTTATTAGAGAGTGTTTCCATTGAACCTATTTTTCGCTTTGCCCATTTTCACATTTGATTTGGTTCATAACACAACTCTTGCGTTAATACACACATGTAATAGATCTCTGACGGACATAATTTAAGGAAGAGAATTAAAATACAAAATACGATCGCAATTTGAATAGATATGATGACTTCATAAATATAATTTGTTCATGTTTTAAAAGAAACCAACTTTTATTTAAGCTGCAACTCCAGTGAACTTACAAACACATTAAAATATTATTTTTGATGTGCATTTTCGACTAAGGACGGTACGTGTAAGTGATAATACTACAGATTTCAAATCTTATAGGCTTCAAGAGAAAAATGGTGGAATGTTTCGCTTCGGTTCCATTCCGCAAAGGAAAACATATTTTGCCGGTAGAATACAGAGAGCAATTTTTGCTCGTAACGCAATAATGGTTCTGGGTGGTACTGCAGTAAAAACGACAATGAAGACCTACCTATACGCCAAATGTCCGTGTACACTGTACCCTGAAGTTGTCTGAGCATCATGATCACGTAGAATCGGTGAGACTAATGACTAATGCTCGCTAACGACATTAGCACCGCTAAGTTCGTTTTAATTTGACATAATCCTTACTTTACTCAAAATTACGAATTATGGTCATTGCAAATTATAAAGTATAAAGTGTATGAAGTTTCACCAAAAAATTTACAACTCAAAGCCATAAAATACCTAAGATATATTGGGATTCTAACCACAGCCAGAGAAAAAGTAGTCTTGAAATAAAAGCATCGTTCCATTCGTGACAAAAACATCCTTTCGACACAAGAGGAAATTTATCTGAGTTGATCTTAATTCTGAGGTTGTCATTTTTATAAACAAATAATAATCGTGTTGGTTTAGGCTGACAGGTACTCGGACTTCACGCTTTAGGTCCGGGGTTCAATCCCTGAGCCGGTACCGCTAGAACATTTTTTATGCACATTTACCCAGCCTCTGGTGGTTCGTCTTCCAACTTAAGCTGGGGTCCCCCTATCATGCACTTGCCTACAGCCCAGTCTGTGAAAGATGAAAAAAATTAAAGAAACTTGGCTTCACCATATGGGTCATTGTCAACGACCAGGCAAACTTTAGTACCTAAAGTGGCAATTACATTATCATCAGGAATTTTATATTTAACAACCAAAATTTATTGTAATATATATTTTATTGATTAAAATCTTTTGAAATATAAAGTTGACATTTCAAAGTAATAGACAGAAATTTTTATAATTTTTTAAATTGTAAATCTGGCTGATACGGCTGCCCAAAGTTAGCCCTGCTTGAAACGGGTCGACATGATTTCTAAAGTTACACTTATACAAAACATAATTTTTTTCAAAATTAGTAAAGAGTACGCTTGTCGCTCTCGGTTAGACCTTAAAAATAAAAATTCGCAAAGAAAAAAATACAAAATGGCGGATTTGAAAATTTTTTACTTTTTTTTATGTTAATTGTTTAAAAACAGGGTTAAATGTTAACCGATAAACATTTTTGAGGTTTACCCACTTTACTCTTTTCATTCAAAAATGCCGAGACCCTTTAATTTTGGTCCGATCTGGAATGAAAAAAAAATAAAGTTCATTAAATGCTGAAGAGCTTGACGCTCCAAACTTTTGTCTCCTCTATTTATTTATTAATAATTTTTTCACTCAAAGCATTGAAAACTGAAATTTTATACATAACAATTTTTTACGCTTTAATAACTGATTAGGTAAACTTTATATTGTCTTAAATAAATGTTTAGGGACTCATAGAATACGAATAATTGTTCATTCTTCCATTTATTTCTTATAAACAAATTTTATGAACAAATTAGCTATTGGTCCTATTATCAGTAAAAAACTTGCTATTTGCTAAAAGTGCTTTATATTAATGCAGGAATGACATTTAATTACAAAATTATTAAATATTTTATAATAAACATTGCTATAAACAATTCTGTCGGCAAAATTTTAGAATTTGCGATTTTCAACAATTACAATTGCCTTCAATCGCCAAAATAACTTCATGTATTCTTAAAAATGATAAATATTTAATAATATTTGATAAAATATAATGCGAAAAGTAAATTTCCTCCCACTGTGTCCCGTGTGGAAAGTTTGTCCCAAAAAATTGTAACTCAAGACCTTATTATTTATTTATAATAATAAAGTATTATTAGTGACTTGTGGCATGCGTTAAGTGCAAGCATCTTCGAAACTCGAATAATGTGACGTCAATAGAAGGTAACGTTTACATGATGAGTTTGGCCAAATCTTACTCTTTCCAATGAGTTAACAAATTGTCAACAAAATATATGATTTGTAAACCTTATAGTAAAATTTTCAAACAAGAAGATTAATTTTTCACCAAAAGAGACGTTTTTTTAACTGAATGAGTACAGTTTTAACAAAATAGTTTTTAAAAATAAAGAAATAAATTTTTATCAAAATATGTAATAGATAAATTTTATTAAAACAAATAATTTTAATTTAAATTTTTAATGCAAGGTTAAATTTTTAAGCCAGAAATATAAATTTTCTATCAAACATTTGATTTGCAAAAATTTGTATTCATTTTCAAGAAAGCGGTTTAACTTTCAACCAAAGAGTAAATTTTTAGACCTATTTTTATTTTAAGTTGACAACGGCTAAATTTAATCAAAAAGAAAGAAATTTTCAACAAAATGCTTAAATCATCGACTAAAATATTAATTTTTAACCAACCAGTTGCATTTTTAAAATTTATTTTTTCTCATATGGAACAACAGTTTTGTACCATAAAAATTAATTTTTAACAAAGTACATCAATTTTCAACCAAACAGATGAATTTTCAACAAAAAATGAAATGATTAAATATTCAGTTTGAAATATTATTTTTTTACAAAAAAGTAAGGTTTTGCAAAAAAATAGTTAAATTTTCAACCAAATAATGAATCTTAAATGCTTTCAACCAAAAACAGTTGAATAATTTTATTGAGTTCTAGTAACTTAGTTCGCCTGCGACAAAAAATAATAATTTTTATAATTGATTAAAAATAGAATAATAGTTTAAATAAAAATTGAAGTTCATTTTAAATACTTTTAAAATATTAGGTTAGAAAACTGGAATTTCGGCTTCGAAAATAGTTAAGTTAACTTTTGACTCTAATTATTTTGATTTCAGACTACAAACTTTTAAATTTATATTGTATAAAGTATGTCGAAAATCCCAATATTTTCGGCCCTAAAAATGATAATATTATACGTTTTAACTTAATTTTATTAACACAATTTATGTTTTCAAACTAATTTCATTAAGGTTCCACGATTATTTAAATAACATAGCTTTCATATGATATGTATGTACGTTCCATAAATTTATAAAATCTTCGTAAAATTTGGTGAGGGGAGGCGGCCGTAGCAAATCTCACGGTATCTTGGTATGGGAGTGATATTGAAAATTACAACAAAATCTATTATTTCTTTAATAATTAACTTTTTCTTGAATGTATGATTATTATATTTAATATTATTACTAAGATCACTAGGTCACATTCAATGTACTAGGTACTACAGAAAGTATGTAATTGATTAAAAATTCGTATTTATCTGTAAAAAATTAATTTTCTTTGCTATACATTTACATATTTTCTTTTAATTGAACTGTTTTGGTAAAAAATTACCGATTCTTACCCATGTAAAGATTAATTTATTTTGTTAAAACTTTGTCGTTTTGGCAGAAAATAAATTTTCCGTGGTCAAAATTTATTTATTTTGAAATTAAACTTTGGAAATGAAATGTCTTTGATTTCAAATTAAAATTTTTTTTTTTGTTGAAATATCAAATATTACAATTTTGGTTGAGAACTCATCCCCTTTGGTGAAAAATTTATCTACTTTTTTAGAAAATTCAACCATTTTGTTAAATAGAAGTTTCTTTGGCTGAAGATGGATTATTTTAGTTAAATATTCATCTTTTTGATTAATAATCAAACTATCTTGTTGTGAAATTGATGTTTTTTTAAACAAAAAAGTAATTTTCTACCTTAAAATTTAACTAGCCCGGTTCAAGATTCATCGTTTCGGTTTAAAACTGATCTCTTAGGTCAAAATTCAATTATTTTGTTGAATTTTTTTTTTTTTCTGTTGGCTTGAATGATTTTTTTACAGAAAATTTAATCAATAAGTATTTGGTGTAAAAATGTAACTATTTTGTCAAAAAATGTTTTTTTTGTTTTTTTTTCTATCTATTTTTACTGAAAATTAAATTATTCTATTTGAAGATACATTATTTTTCTTCAAAATTCAACTTCTTGATTGAAAATTTAAGTAGTTTCTTGAAAATAATGTTTTTCTTAGTAATTATTTCCCCTTGGATATTTTATATTTGGGCAATTAATTATAGACAGAAGCATATGCTAAAGTCACGATTTTAAATGAAGACTAATGTTATGCGTATTTTAGTGTTTATGCGGGAAAGGTGATGGTAATGGTTTAGATTTAAAGGTGATAAAAGCACGTTCTAAGACCAATATGGCGAAGCCTTCTTTAAGAGTATAACTCACTTCTACCAGAGTGCGTCCAGTAGCTGGGCTAATTAGCTTCGATGAATCGCACGATCTCGTTGTTTAAAAGAAAAACTTGACAAGATCGCGACATCGATAGTTCGAGAAGGAAGAAATTTTCTCGCTAAAAAATCCTCATTGCACGATTCATCTATTTGAGTCGCTTGGGTGAAATACAATTTTTTTGGCTCTCTTGTAATTTGTAAAATAATTTAATGAACAAGTACCTTTTTTATTGTTAATGCTTTTTCGAAAGGTAAACTACATTGAATAACAATGGACTCAAGGATAATAGAAAACATGATCCTAAATTTGTAAGTATTCCTCAAGAGCAAGCAGACGTACAAAAGTTACATCTAAATCTTCACTGAGTTCTTTTCCAAGATCAGCTAGACACCTGGTTTCTGCATGTTTCTAATGTTATTATTCCACACAGGTTTAATAATATTTTGAGGCTAGGAGCTGGATTAGGAACAAATATGGGGGGAATGATATATAGTGAAAGCTTAATTGAATACAAAAATGTTCCTCAAAATCATTTAGAATTAATGATAACAAAGTCTGATAAGAAGAGAATAACAGTAGCAATTAGTAGAGTTATTTCTGTTCAAAAAACGTTGCATATTTTAAATGATGAAGATCGTTTTCAATTTATTACAAATAATTTATCCAGAATGCTTCAAAAAGGAAATTTTAACATTTTACATAAAATGAGAATTGAAAATTGGTTGGGTAATAATATTTAAAGATGTCATATTGAGACACTGAATACTAATATTTCCTTAACATAAAAAGGCACATAAACTGTTTACTCTTTACGACCAGCTATTTTGACAATAGGTTCTCCAACTGGAAAACTGGAAGCATTAAATAGGAAAATTATTGAAGAATTCATAGAAGTTTCAAAAACATTTATTAAAAATAGTATTGCCTTTTCAAAGTTAATTGAGAATGTTGAAATATTTTTTGATCAGATTTTTATCTCTTTCAATGTAATATCTATGTTCTCAAACATTCCTTTTATGAAAGAGTTGTAATTGCCACCAAAAACGAAGTAATTTCGTTAAATTACATACCCAAATTTTTAAGAAACTATTTCCTGATGCTACAAAATTTGTTTTTCATTCAGTATATTTAAAATTTAATAATAATTTCTGTAAAAAAATTGTACATAGGATCAGTTTTGTCTTCTATTCCAGCTGAAATTGTTATGTAGGATTTAGAAAATAAAGTTTTCGAAAAAATGGATTGTAATCTTGATTTGTATGCAAGATATTTTGATAATTCAGTACTCAATGCACATAGAAATATTGCATTTAACAGCATACACCCAAGATTCAAATTTGCTGTTGAAGCATAAACTGAAGTAAAACTAGATTTTCTTGATATGACTTTAATTAGAACTCCTAATTAGATTCCCATTTTGACTTGATTGAGAGCTGGAAGATTTTTAAATCTATAATATGTTGAGTAAAGCAACGTAACTTTTAATGTAGGAAAAGAACGGTATAAAAGCTTGAGAAACAATTTGTTATTGATCAGTTAATTGCAAAGGCTCTAATGTAGTTTATATATGGCAGACATGAGGAAAGGTTAACACGAGAATAATTTTCATAGAAGTCCTAGCTATCATTTAGTCCTTTTAAAGCATAAAATAGGGATCTCTAGGGATATAACAAATTATAGAGTAGGGTAATTAATTAGATACAATAATTTATTTTGTGCACAAGTAAAAAGAATGCTTAAAGGAAACATAATTTTCTCAGAGCGAGAAAAAGGAAAAAGTCAACCAAAACAAACCATGTTTTGAGGTCAATTTAGTCCTTCCCATCAGGAATTATTTATAGGAGGACTAAAGGTATAAAAAATTGACATAATACCTGACAAAAATTTTATTTACAATTCTTAAAAGGTAATTTAGCCTAATATAATATACAGGGTGTTTTTTTTTACTTGAAACTTTCAAATATCTCGAAAAATAGGCACTCTATGAAAAAATGTTATGAATCAAAATTTAATCA
>JAAAKG020033317.1:0-19469 GCA_010014905.2 Druon quercuslanigerum
AAGCTACTACAATTTTTGGTAATAATAAGTTCTGAAACTAGACAACTATTTGGTCCCATATTTTTTTCCGTGCAGGTGTATAGAATGTTTTCCCGGAAAAAACGTTATTTATTAAGATGCAATTATTTTTCAAAAATTGGTAAGAACCGACGATCAGACAAAATTCAATTGCAAAAAACATGGTTAAAATTATTGTTTTTTTGTGTTTGTCAATCTTAACGCCTTTTATAACAAATAATGTTTTTTTTAATAAAGTCAATTATAATATTTTTATTTGTAAAATCCCAGAAACTATTTTAAGAAAATGAATTTTAAAACCAAAAGGAAAAGTGTTTAATAAGCAAAGATTTTTTAATAATGATAGAAAAACATTCTTGACATAAATTGTTGATCCTTGAAGCTAAAAGGCGAATTTTCTGTACAGAAATGGAAATTTCAACCTGATAATATTAATTTTTCTCAAAGAAATTTTTCAACAAAATAATTAAGTTTTCAAGCAGAGATACAATACATTAAAAAATTGCAATAAAGTAGTTCAACTTTCACTTAAGCAGTTGAATTTTTAATTTAAAAAAATCAATTTTCAACAAAATAGTTAAACTTTCAATCAAAGAGATGAAGATGATGTGATATTGTAAAGAATGAAAGTCATGTAAACCCTTAGGGGAAACATTATGAATAAAGAAGAACAAAGTGATCCAATATAAATTTTAAAAAAAGTAAATTTCCCTCGAAATAGTTGGGTCTTCAACAAAATTTATGAGTCTTTGGCCATAAAGAATTAATTTTTTTTAGCAAAGATGTTAAATCTTCAAACAATTAATAAAATTTATAACTAAAAAGATCATCTTTAAGAGAAAGCAACTACAAAAAAGTATTTAAAAAACATTACAAAAGTCAATACAAGACAATTAAATTACGAAAAACTTGATTTTAAAAATCACCTATTGTTATCTTGAATAATTTTTCATTTCCCCTGACCACTAATAATTAAATACCAGAACCTTAAACTTGTAAAATTTTCGAGCCAGAATCTTCAATAAATAACGAATAAAAAAAATGTTGAACTAAAATAAAAAACATTCAAATTTACTCCGCTTGAAAGTTCTTTAAAGTTATAGAAATTCTCTAATTTTCCAGATTTTTTTTCTATATCCCTGACTTTCTTTAATTTCAATTTTTGGACAATTTCTGCGAGTTATTCGTTTAATTTACAAAAATTACGTGCATGCATAAAGGACCCCCCTCCCCCCTCCCTACTGTAACAATCTCTCTTAACCCCCCGCCCCCTTGAGATGTTATTTAATTTAAATACCGTCCCTAATATTAACTACATTTAGCATGGACTCGAACCCTTGAATGCCCTAAATGCCGGTAGACGTATGGAAGAGAAATTTACCATTAAAAAAGGCAGGCTTTTAAAAAATAATAATGAATAACTCAATTAACGACTTTCTCTCTAACTATACAATAATTAATCTTGAATCTAAAATGAGAACATTTATGTTTCCTTTAGAAATAAAAGATACGTTTCAATAGTGCTTAATGAATACGAAACACTAATGATCACTTAGGACTGCAAAAAGATTCAGAGTTAAATTAATTATATTTGTCTGCGTCAGCATTGACACGAGTTGAGCTTTCTTTGACATTGAAAGTATTTTCAGTTTCAATGCAAAAATGACCTCGAAATGGACTTATGATAGAAATCGAATGTGTATGTGTCTTTACGTTTGAAATTCGAGACACTAATAGCCGGTGTAGTTTGAGGCTTCCGAATTATTTAAAATCAAATCTATACGCTCATTGCCACGCATACCTTGAATTTTCAGTTGGCATCTGTTATCAATTGATTTGCACTGCACAATGTGTACGTCTGTGTTTGCACTGTATTGCGTAGCTGACCTCAACTTAGGTAATTAGTAATTACACGGGAGTCTCTTATCTTTGGTTTATGAGTCGTGCATTTGGAAACCACATTTCACTTTGTTCATTTATAATTTACATAAAAACGTGTATTTTTTAATACCGCCTTAATTTGTAAATATCATAATTTATATTGTGTAAAGTAAAGAAGAAAATTTTTTAAATAGAAATTTTATATTTTTCTAAACTGTATAGTCTAAGATCCGAATATGAAAGGACCTTCACTCATTCGTTTACGCGATGAAAGGTATTTTATATCAAAGTTAATATGTTTAAAAATATATCGTGAGTAGGTTTCCTAACAAATTTCAATCAAGGCTGTGATTAATTAAAAATTAATTTTTGCACCAATCTGTTTACGCAACAAACCTTATATCAAAATAAAGATAATTTTATTGCGAACACGATGGTATAAGGTTGGCTGCAAAAATCTGTTTTGAATTCTGGTTGCCGAGTTGTAAAACGCGAAATATTGGTGCGAATGAAGATGTGCAACAGAGAGGTCCGAGTGAACTAGCCGGTGCAATAGAAGAGGAGGCATCATTGCAGCCGCGCATAGCTTGACGTCCAAGAAGTTGGCAACGCCATTTTGTTTAAAAAAGAGGCTGTGCTGAATTGAGCTAGGTTTGTGCCGGAAACGGGTTAAAAAAGGAAACATTTTAGTCAGAATTCAAAAAAAAAAAACTTTCAGTACTATAAATGAAATTTTATTTTGTCGAAAAAACAACAGATGTTCTGAATTGTGCTAGGCTTTTGGTCCATCGTACCGTAAAAATTAAAAAAAAAATCAAAATTAAAAAAAAAAAACTTTTCTGGGTCAGAAACACCATTTTGATTTTTCAAGAACAATCAAATTGTGCTGAATTGTGCTAAATTTGTGGTCAATTTTGCCGTAAACGATTTAAAAAAAAAGTCAAAATTTGAACCGAAATTCACAAAAGAACATTTTTGTGATATTACAAACAATAATGTACAAAATTTGCATTTCGAAAATCTTATAGTTGTTCTAGGTTATGCTAGGCGCGTGCAAAACAATTATTGTTCTCTAAACGTTTCACTCAGAACTATACTTTTCGTTGAACATCTAGTTTTCTGTATCAAATTACTTTTTTGAACCTAAAATTGTTTCAAAATGCGAATTTCGAAAATATAAATCTGTGCTGGGCTTTAATAGGCGCACAAAACAATTATTGTCCTCTACACTCTTTACTTAGATTTATATTTTTTTTATGAAATATACTAGTTCCTTTTTCCTGAGAATTTTTTAAATCAAAAAATTTTCAAAATGCGAATTTCTAAAATCGGAAAGTTGTGCTTGGTTGTGCTAGGCATCCAAAACAATTGTCCAACATAACGTTTTACTTACGACCATATTTATTAATGAATTACTAGATTCTTTTTCAACAATAATTTATGAAATTAAAAAAATGTAAAAATGCGAATATCGAAAATGGACGCATAGCATAATCAAGTACAAATTTCAGATTTTCGAAACTCGCATTTTGAAAAATTTTTTGATCTCAAAAATTATTCCGATGAAAAAGAAACTAGTATTTCATAAAAAAAATGTAGACCTGAGTAGAAAGTATGTAGGACAATAATTGTTTTGCACGCCTAGCACAACCTAGCACAACTATCAGATTTTCAAAATTCACGTTTTGCACATTTTTGTTTGTAATGTCACAAAAATGTTCTTTTGTGAATTTTGGTTCAAATTTGGACTTTTTTTAAAATCATTTACGGCACAATTGAGCACAAATATAGCACCATTTCGTGTTATTGAAAAATCAAAATGGCATTTCTGACCCGGAAGTTTTTTTTTTTTAATTATGTCTCCAATTTTTTTATTTTTACGGTACGATGGACCAAAAGCCTAGCACAATTCAGCACAACTGTTGTTTTTTCGAAAAAACAAAATGGCGTTTCTGGGTCTGAAAAAGTTTTTTTTTAAATTCTGACTATAATTTTTACCTTTTTTAAACACAATTCAGCACAACTTTTGATTTTGTTGCAGAAACAAAATGGCGTTGCCACTCGGATCTCTCTGTCGAACATCTTCATTCGCACCAATATTTCGCGTTTTACAACTCGGCAACCAGAATTCAAAACAGATTTTTGCAGCCAACCTTATACCATCGTGTTCGCAATAAAATTATCTTTATTTTGATATAAGGTTTATTGCGTAAACAGATTGGTGCAAAATACTAGTATCGACTTACCTCTTTATACCTGTCAACCCAATAGTTATTATGGGGAAAAAATAGACATTTCAATGCTTACATATTCTAGAAGCTTTATACTTTCGATTAGTATATAGTTTGTTTTATGAACGAAAAATTGCAATTTTTTTAACTCATTTTTTAATTTTTAATTAATCATAGCCTTCATTGAAATTTTTTAGGCAACCTACTCGCGATATATTTTTTAACATATTAACTTTGATATGAAATACTTTTCATCGCGTAAACGAATCGGTGAAGGTCGTTTTATATTACGATCCTCTACTAGTACATATTTAATGCCTTCGAGATATATGGTCCAATTTCAAAATTCATGTTTCAAAAAATGTAATATGACTTCATTTCGAATTAGTAACCTGCGACTGTACCAATTTTCAGAAAAAATCACAAACGCCTTCCTTTCAATTAAGATTTGTGAACAAACATTTTGCAATGTGATTTATAAAATAGAAGTTCAGAATCCTAAGGAAGGCGTTTATAATTGTTTCCTTAACATAACTCACACAAGTCACTTGAGTAGCCTCCTATTGTGTCATCTGATAAGGGAACGTCCGTTAATTACATAAGGATAATTTCTAAAAATTTTACTTCTTACGTAGGATTTGATATTTTTTACTCAATATATACAATATTTTCAATATAAACAAGATTTCTAAAGATTTGAAAGATTTCCAGTAATTTGAATGAATATCAACACTTTTTAACGGATTTTAATGTATTTCAAATAAATACAAATTATATGAAGAAATTATTTTTTTACCGAATTGAACCAGATTTACAAAGCTTTTTAAAGTTTTCAAAGGTGTTTTCAAAGATTGCAGGGAATAAATAACAAAGTTTTAGGATATTTCAAAATCGATTTATAAAAATTCTAATTAAGAACGAGTTCCGCAGGTTATAAATGATTCTAAGGGTTGTCAATAGCGTATTCGGTTATCGTGCACTCGCGTACTCGAAGAGCATTCCGGCCGCTCCATATTACTCCTTCTTATTTCTTCCTTCTCAGTCCGACCTGCTTCGATGCAGGGCGGAGTGCACCTGTGCAGGATAAGCGAATTCGCTATAAGAGATTCTACGGGGTTTAAAGAGAGTTCGAGATATTTCAAAAAAGTTTACGGTATTTTAAAGAATTTAAAAATTATTTCACGAGATACCGAAGGGTTTTACAAAAATCCATAATTATATATCCAGGGATTTTAAAGGATTTTGTAAGATATCAACTGATTTAACGGAACTTCAAAAGATTTCTGAATATTATCAAGCGATTTCAAGAATTCACAGAATCTCAAAAAATGTCCAAAGTTTTTACAGGAATTTAAGGAATTTCCATGAACCACGACCTTTTTAAAGTAATTTCAAAAGAGAATGTGAGATATCCATAGAATTCGAGAAATTTTATAGAATTTGTACAAGATTTAAAAGTTTTAAGAGATTTACAAAAATTTAAAAAGAATTCATGGTTTTACAAATAATTGAAAAAAAATGAAATTTATGTCAGAAATGCCCCCCCCAGTAAGGATTCATAATATTTACCCCCCCCCCCCCAAGCCTTAAGTAATTAATGGATGCTCCTAAGCGAAAGGGAAGTGTTACATTAGGTTACTGCAATAACTTTAGTTTTGCGCATAAAAAACTAAATAAAAAACTAAAGTAGTTTTGTATGACAAATAGCAAAAATCTTGCAAACTTCATTGGTAGAGTTCGCAGGGGGAGGAAGGAAGTGAAGTGAATTCAGCTGAATATAAAATCAATTAACAGTAGATTCAAGAGAATTCACTTGAATTCCAGGAGAATTATTAATTTACACGGAATTCAAATAAAGAGGCTGAATTCAAGGTGAATTAAATTGATTGACTTGAATTTATCAGGCACTAGACTGCCATGTGCGCGCTCTCAATTTTGTATTAATTTTTATCCTTTACTCAATTTGTTGAATAACTGTTTATTTGTTAAAATTATTTACCACTCAAAGTTTTTCTGAATAATTACCTCTTATATAATGTATTCCATTAAGCCATGTAACGTAGAATTTACTATTACTATTAGTAATATTAAAGAGCGAGATATCACTCGAAGATTTTAGTGCACGATATGTTAATTTAATATTGTGAAAAAACATAATTTTTGTAAAATGATATTTGTACAAAATTATTAAAAATTGAATCCTACAATCTAAAAAATTGAATTTAAATATTCATTTTACGGCCAGGTATGTAAATCAGTGCATAAAAAAACATCGCTAAATCATTAAAACAACATCTATAAATTTTTTAATAATATTTTGATCCGATACTCAGCTAACATAATGAAAATCATTAAACATATATTTTTTATTGAAGCGCCTGAATAATTCAGAAAAACAATAGCTTATCGCTGACACATGAGCTGTGATTGGTGGAAAATGCGACGCCTTTGACGTCAAAGGGGTCCTCCAATCGACATCGTGATAAAAAATGCATATTTCAACATTAAATTAAAAAAAGTAAACAATATGTAAAAAATATTTTATGGACGTTTTTAAAATTAGAATTATAGATACTGTATGATCCATTTATTGAAAAAAGGATATATGACTTTGGAAACAATTATATTAATTAATTAATTATTTCACAATATGAGAAGCTTTTAACTATAATTTTCACTGAAACATTCAAATATTTTTTACTCAATATCTTTTTTCAAATTTGAATTTTATTTCTCAAAATTTGATTTATTAATAACATTTTATTTTAAACTAATTCCAGAAATCATACGTCTTATTAGAATCAATTAATATTCAATCAGTTTACAACATAAAAAGCATTAAACAACCATTTTCATTAGATCATTTCAATAATTTTTACATTATATTTTCTTTAAATTTAAAACAGCATTTTATATATTTAATTGATTAATAACCTTTAAAACTAATTTTAAAAAATTTAACTTATTTATTTACAGTTTTGAAAAATTAATGTCTCATTTTACTTCACAAGCATCAGATAAATTATATAATTGTAATAGAGGTATTCTAATAAGAAACGAAACTTTTATTGTAAAAGTAATAGCTAATATTGAATTAAATAATCAACTTATGTTGCTTAATTTAAAACATCTAAAATGCAATCTTTATGCAATTCATTATCATGGTGAAAATTATTCCGCTAAAAATTAATTAAATATTTCAGAATATAAGAAACCTCAAGCAATTATTTTCACTGAAAAAATCAAATTATTTTTAATTTTATGTATATAAATTTTTTTTTATTTGAACTTTAAATTCTGAATAATTTTTTTTCTTTTGAAATAAAACCAGAAAATTTAAGTTTTATCAGAATTATTCAATAAATATTCAATCATCTAAAAACAAAAGAAAGCATTAAAACGTTATTTTCATTGAAAGTTCAAATAATTTAAAGGTTAAAAAAATTGTTTTTATTGAAACATTCAATCAATTTTCATTTTATATATTTTTAAATTTGAACTTGAAAATTTGGATTGAAAAAATCATCTGAGAATTATTTTCATGGAAATGTATGTACATTAGAAAAAATTATTGTAATGGAGATATTTTGAACAAAAATTGAATTTAATTATAGAAATAATAGCCAATATCCAATTAAATAAACTTAATGCCAATAATCAATTTATGTGACTTAATTGAAAACAATTTATATTCGGTTTTTTGAATAAGAATCAATCATTCAATAGTATTAAAATTATTTTCATTGAAACATAAAATAATTTTCACCCTATATATTGATGAAAATTTAAAGAATTAATAATTTTTTAAAATTAATTCCACAAAAACTTAAAACACATTTACAAATAATTTTGAAGATTGAATTCAGATAAATTTTTAAAAACATTTTTAAAATTATTAAATTAGAATAAACTTTTATTATATAAAGCATACCCCATATCAAATAACATAATCTCAAAGTAAATAATAAATTTATTTTCTTAGTTAAAGAATATTTAATTTCAATCTTTAAGTAATTTAAAATTATGAACAAACTTAATCAGCTAATAATAATTAAACAAAACAATAACATAAAAGCATTAAATGAATTATTTTCATTGAATCATTTACATAATTTTCATTTTATAATTACTTTTTACTTAATTTGCACTTTCCTTTCTGTCACTTGGATTTAGTAATCAACTAATAACTAATTAATCAATTTATAAGATACAAAAGCATCAAAGAATTATTTTCATTAAAAAATATAAATGATTCTTATTTTATATTTTACTTTAAACTCAAAATTTAATTCCTAAAAAATTTCATTTATTTGTTCAGTGTATGTTTAAAATACAGCACTGTGACAGCGCTGCATGGAAAAAAAATGGTAAACAAAAACATTAATAGATTACTCGCACCATACTACAATAGATTACTGCAACCATATAGTCGATTCCTACTACACCACATTGCTACCAAAATGGAGGTTACCACTTTTCATATAAAGAAAATTTCACTAAATTCATGTGAATTCAAGCGACTTTATCTGAATTGAAAGTAAATACGAGTACGTTCAATATGAATGTGAGTGTATTTAATGCAAATTCCAATAAAGACAAAATAAACACAATCGAATTCTGACCCTCAAAACTTTTTTTTAACTGTTTACAATGTTTATTTGCTTTTTCAATTTTCTTTTTTAAATTACTCTTTTTTTAACTTGATTTGGTTGTAACATGCAATAGAGAAATATTTTTATAATCAGCTATTTCTTTATTCGGTTGAAAAATTGTATTTATAATCATCATCTAATGTTGACAATAATGTATACCTTAAGCACAAAAAAGGGTTTCTCCTGTGTTTTCTTGGAACTGGATCACTCTTTTGAAACAAAATTTTTTACTTTATTCTTAAATTGTATTTGTAATCACTTGTACCATTTTTTTCACTCGATGTTGAACGTTTTTAATTGAAAGGATTCTTTTAATCTCCTGAAAGATATAAGGTAATTTTCTAAAAAAAAAGATTATTTTCCTTCAATGCTTTTATGTCATCAATCACTTAACTGCAAAAATCTGAAATTGTAGAAGTTTGTGAAAGTATCATGAGTAAAAAAAATTATCAATTTTAGTTATGCTATTTATCGCTATTCAGTAATACATCATTTTTTAATCTGTTAATTCGTCCGCTTTGAAAAGTTTGTGATGCTTTGAAAATAATTTAGAATACGCTCAGAGTTGTTTTCTCGGGCTTTTAGTTTTACGAAACCTCTCCAAAGTATCCAGTTGCAAAAACATTCTTTAACAAATTAGGCCACGATTGTGGGCGTCCGCATGAAAACGGTCATTGTGGTAAGTATGGAGCTACATATACTGTACTGTGGCCGGATAAATTCAGGGAATTTTAAGCCAAATATGAATCCGTTAATTTGAAAAATGAGCCGCCGGGGCTTTTTGAAATTTCGAAAAATCGCTATTTGTGACAAAAGCATCTAAAGTTGGCAAATACGATTAGCGCAAGTATTATACTCTTTCTTTGAACATGAAATGTGCTCACTTCCGGTTATTTTGGGACATGAGTATAGTACTAATAGATTCAATATAGGCTTCTCCCACTCAAACCCGACAAAAATAACTTTGACACTGATTTAGAAAAACGCGAATATTTCCTAAACTATAGCCTGCAATAAGGGTCCATTTCATGCGGACGCCCACAATCAGATGTAGCTATTAGTTTTTGTGCCAATATTATTGACGGAAATGAAGAAATTATGAATGAGCTTCATGTCATCGCATTGAATAAATATAAAAAATTACTGTAACTGGATATATTGGTTGAGAAATTCATTGCGTAAATAGATCCATGCATATAACGGGAAAACGATTGTGAATCAAGAAATGGAATTTCATTCAAGTTTTCCGCGTTCGTTAATAAAACATACAGAGACATGAGAGTGGTGGTCTGCTGGATAATGAGGGCTCTCTTCATTTGCGGCGGATTTCATCATCTGAAGGTCAAAGGTGAAAAAGCGGCCACGAAGGACGCCCCAATATTGGCCCTAGCACCCCATTCTTCTTTCTTCGATGCACTTCCGGTCGTATATCTCGGCGGACCAAGTATCGTCGCCAAAGCAGAGACTTCAAACATTCCTTTTTTTGGAAGTACGTTTTTCTTTTTGTGATAAATTAGATAAATAAAAGCTTAACATTAGTAATGTAGGGTCTACCATAAAAATACGCAAATTAGAAATTTAAGACAAATCCAAAGAGAGAGAGAGAGAGAGAGAGAGAGAAAGAGAGAGAGAGATAAACACATGAAAATAGTACATTTTTGATCGATAATATCTTTATTTATCTATATTCTAAAAATAATTAAGTCCCCTGAACTTTGTTCAGAGCATTTTTTTTACAATAATTCGATAATATGGCAAAGAGAAGAATTCCTTTATAATATCATTCTTAAATAAAATAATAAAAAATATTAACCAAAAAAGAAATATAAAATTTTTATATTTTTGCAAATTAAAGTAAAGAGTATTAAACTTTGTTTTAACCAGATTGAACTTAATTTAGAAGTTAACTGATTAAACTCAATCACAGAATTGAAATGCATTGTTATTAAATCTAAATAATAATTAAACAGCGCATGTAAAACAGCATTGTTACTACCTTTAAAAAAAATAGAGATTTTTTTAGATATCTTTTTCATGGATACCTTTATATTAGAAATTCAGCTTCTTAAAATAAAATGTCGAAATTCAACAGTTCTTACCCTTTACAAAATAGTAACAAACTTTTTTACGATAACGTATTTTAAGTAAATCCTGTTTGCTGTTTTAAGTATTTTAACACAATCATTTTTATTGTAATGTTATAGCTATTAATATTCTTAATAAACGCAAAAAGGAACTTTTGTAGAAACTTAATCTATCTATGTGATGTTTTATCACAGTTCTTTCTTACATTTATATTGAGATATATTTTTCTGCTTTATTAATGCACACATAAAATATTTAAAAATTTGAAGTAGACAATAAACGCAATCAATAGATTAAAGACACATTTCTTTAGCTTCAGAACAAGTATCTCCATTTTGATATATCACCTGTTTTAAGTTTACATATTTTTCCAAAATACTTTCTGCACAAAAAGTATTCAAATTATTATTACTATAGAAGTCAGGGTGACCAATAGACCAAGGAAACCAAGAAATGGCATTGAATTTTCTTAATTCTGAGTTTTAGCAAAAATATTACCAAATTACTGTTATTATTACTTAATATCATATAAAATAATATGAGATTGAGCGAGTTCGTTTTTAAATTCTTTAGTGGTTAGAATTCCAGTGGAAAATTTTTATATTTTGAAATATTTATAACCTTAAAATGTTCCCATTTAAAGAATAAGTTTGAACGCTTATAATTTTAAAATGTATAATTATGAATATTAATTTAAATATAGACAACTGTCTTGTTTCAAATTTAAATTTTTCAAGATTTTATGAGTTAGAAATCAAGGTATTTTTCTTTTAAGTCTTTTTAATTAATAATGGCCGAAATCGAATTATTTTAGATCCATACTTAATAAACTATATCATTTTGAATCTATAGTCTTTAAAATTCAACAATTTTTTTAATCCTTCTAGATTAAAAAAAAATGTATTTTAAATTGCAACATTTATCGTTTACATTTTTCCAGTATTAGATATTTGCAAATGTAATAATTACAAATTCAAACATTAGAAAATTGTGCAGTTTCAAATTGAAAACCTTCCTAGTTGGGCAACTTTAAGTTTGAAGCCTTTGATATTGAAAAACGTCTGAATTTTCAAGATTTTAAAATTCAACCTTTTAAGACTCTTCAAAACTTTAAGTTGCACAATTTTTAATGGAAGTATTGTAACCACCCTATTTAAAGTTTTAATTGTACTGTTTTTAGTTGAAAGCCATACAACGTTCAAAGTAAAATAGTTTTAGTTTGAACAATGATAAATGACATAATACCGATTGTTCAGTCTTGTACAATTTCAAATTAAAAGTCTTGTTAATTTAACAATTTTCAGTTTGAATTGCATTTAAAATCGGTTTGAAAATTTACAATTTACTTTTGAGTTTCTTAAAATTCTTTATCTCGGAATTTTACTTTACTTCAAAATAATTTTTTTTTCCTTTTCCGAGTCTAGATTGGCCACCCTGAATTCACTCAAATTCAATAACAGAAAACTTTCATACAAAGTTTTCAAATCTTGATCTTCCAGCAAATTAAATTATCCTTTTCAGGATCAGTTCTGAAATATTTTTCATTATTCCATGAAAGGACAAAAAACAAATACAAAACCTCCGATGAATCCCCGAAAATATCTTATTTCTCTCTACCTAATATAAATCTTAGATTCAAAGTTCATGAGATCATCACAGTTAAGTCTCTCACCTAATTAATCCGACCAATTCGAACACACGACACACAGATCATCGCCCTGTGATCCAAACATACAGGTTTTGCGCACGACTGGCACTGCAAAGCAGTTTTTTTATCCTTCTTCCTCGGACACAGACCGCATCTTTTTTTGCTTCCTCCAGGAAGTAATTGCGGCGCTGGTACCTCCTCCTCTCCCACCATATTATTAATAATCAACTTGAGATCTTTCCTCAGTGTCGGAATCTTCTGTCTCTCCACCATATACGGTTTCACCAAAGCCAGAGCCAGTTCCTTTAAAAACGACCTTCTTGTATTTGTCCTATCAACTTTCCATTCTAGATTAATCATCGAGTAAATAATCATCGCATTGATCGCGCTCTGATCCAGCATCCCATAAAAAACCCTCAAGGGCCATCTTCTAGTTTTCCTCGCTGTTGTATAGTTATGAGACAGCTGCACAAAATGTGCCACATTATCTTTGGTCTTTTCGAAAAAATTCAAAATCTTTGGCCTTCCAGTTTCCTCATCATTCGAATCATCTTTGTGCAACGTAGAAATAAGGATCATAGCTTTGTTCGCCGCAGGGACGTAGGACACCAAAGTTTTCTCGTTATCGAACGCATAACAAGAAGTGCCAACTTCTCTACCCTTGGCACTCAAAAAGCTCATCGGGTACTCCAACTTGATCCTCTTCAGTAGCCCGACCATCGTCAGTTTGTAATCAGAGAGCAGTGTATCTGCTAGGGAACAGGAAGCGAACCACTTGTCCATTGTGATGTTTCTGTTGGTTCCACGAATCGACTCCGCTAAAAGTTTCACATAATAAGATCTGTTGTTCTCATCTGTAGTGCCTGGTGAATTTCCTAAATACGGCACGGCGTTCAGCATATAGTTCGTTCGTGTATCGCAGAGAACAAGAATATTGATGCCGCATTTGTCAGGATGATTCTGCTTGTAGGCCCTGAAGGGACACCTTCCTCGAAAGCCAAGAAGGTTGCTTCCAATCGCACAGAATTCAGATGGGCTGTAATAGTTTCTACAATTCGTGACGTACATATCCCAAATCTCGCGAATTGCAGCAAACGAGTCGGCCGTTTTCCTGAGCGGCCTCGTCAATTTATCATCGAATCGGATGCAGGCAGTTAGAAAACGAAACCTCGAGAGTGTCATCGTCGCGTGGAAAATTGGAGGACCGTACATATCTGACCAGAGTTCCTCCACACTAACGTGACTCTCTTTCATCACTCCAGACATGTAGAGGAGGCCAATGAAGGCCAGGACTTCCGCATTGGTTGTTGGCGCGATGTACCTTGTGCGCTCTTTATACTTGGTAGCCTTCTCTTGGATTTCCTGGTTCGTGTGCAAGACTATCTTCTCGATAATCTTGTCTGGGATAATGCACTTCCAGGAGTCAAGGATAGACATGCAAACGTGCGGCTGGACATTGACGATCGGGGATCGGTAGTAGCGACCATCCGGGGTGTAATGATAAGAAACAGAGGTGGCGTCGAACCAGTGAAAATCGGATAATTGATTCCTGGCGGTGGTGTCGACACGATGTGCAGTATTTCGGGGCTCTTTGTCTTCTTCATTATCTTCTCTGTCACTCTCATTGTCGGAAACTTCGAGAACATGGTCTTCATCACTGCATTCGCTGTCTGAGACGAGGATCCTTCCATTTTGTGTGAAGGCCTCAGCAGTGATGGTGGAAATAAGACTGGGGATGGACTGAGTTATGCTCGGATTCATTGTGATGATCAAATTCTAATAGAAGATAAGTAAAAAAAGAACCACGTCAGTTGGGAAGGGAAATCTCCAGTATGAAGTTTCTAATATATATGGGATTTACAACTACATTTTTTTTGCATAAAAATGTGTTCCCTTATTCTTGAAAGGAAAAAAATGACACGTAGTTAGTTTTTTATTTCACTCTGATATGAAGAATTTTGGAAATATCGATTTTTTTATCTGTCGATCCAAAACAATCGGATCTTTTTCAAATCTTTCGTAAATGTTGCGATTTTTTAAATTACAAAATTGGACAATTCACGAAACATTTAAGAAAGAATCGTCTTTTTGGTATACTTTAAAATCCACGTTTGATGATTAAAAATTCCGTTTTGTAATCATTTGTTGGCAAACAATTTTTTGTAACAATTAGTATTATTTAAAAATGGGCACCTCCAAATCAAATTATTTTATTTTTTTATTGTTCGTTGTAGTATCTTAATTGTTGTCTTAAAATTTGAAAGTGGGCAGTTGAATATTTTGTGAAATGAAAATAATTATATGTGACTGCGCGCAAGAATGGCGCGGTAGAAGCACGGATTCGGGCGTAATTGAACAATTCAAATTCAGTTTAGTATCCTTTTATGTGTTGTTTCCGCAGTTATGATGAGTTAAGTTAGGGAACGCGCGCGATGTGTGCGCGTGGTCACATATAATAATTTTTTTTCACAAAACTATTTTTTCTTGTGGTGCAATTTTGTTTAGTTAAAAAATTGGACCATTTACGAAACATTTGAAAAAGAACCGATTTTTTGGATCGACAGATTAAAAAATAGATATTTCAGAAATTCTGCATATCAGAGTGAAAAAAAAACAGTTGTAATTTTGTTGCCTTGCAAGAATTAGGGAAAAAATTTTTATAACAAAAAAAAATTTATTTGCAAATCTAGTTTTGTACTTCTGTGTTATTTAAATACTACTTTTTCATTAAGTGAGCATCTAGTTTTTCTTTGGTAAATATTGGGTATTTTAGTGGAAATTAGTGAAGAATTGGAATTCAAGTCATGTTCTTTTCTAAAACCTAAATTTAATATTTGTATGTAAGAAAATTTAATAGAAAAGTGTTTTTTCTAAGTGCAAAACGGAGTAGGAAAGAATAACGAATAACTCAATAATCGATAATATTCAAATAATTTTTCAAACGAAAAACGTCGAATTCTCAAAACCTTATTTCTAAATACAGCTTTAATATATAATGTTAGAGTGGTTTTCCAGTTTTACAGGTTGACTATCATAAATCTTGCTTTGTTTCAAGTTGCAAGTTCTTTAGCATTCTTTTAACTTTTTTCTCGAAGATTCACATTATAACATTGTTCTTAAATGCTGTTTGTGATTGACTTTCTACGAGAATAAATCATTTATCGAAAGGTTTTTCACATTAATTATTGTGAATCCTGATACAAATTTCAAATTTGCCGTCAATGGTATCTAGAAGATAGTTAGGTTGCGTTTCCTAATTAGGCATTTAACGTTATGACGTCAGCTAACAAGATTTTCGTACGCCGAGGGGCAAACGATAATACCAATTGCATGGGGCAAATTTCATTCTTTTAATATCTTGGAAAAAAGTGATTTTTTACAATATATAGTTTGGAAATATTTTTTAAACAAATTTAATAGTTACATTCAATGATAGCCCACTTACTTTTTAGCATGTTATAGCGTCAAATTGAATTTCAATTTATTAACATTACGTAAAAAGCAAGAAAATTGGCGCCACGATTACTGGGAACGTTTACCTGGTTTGGATATTATTTAAAAAAAAAAATCGTATTTATTATTAAATGGAATAGCGTTTAAAAAATGTTTTCAATTAAACGTTTCACTGGAACATTTAAAGCTTTATGGGTTTCAGAAAAAACATAAATTCTCATTAAAAAAATGTAAAAGTTTATATTTGAACCAAAAAATATATTTATTCAAAATAAGAAACAGTTGAATTCAAACAAAATAAAAACAAATTTTCAACAAAATAGTTCAATCACACGTCGTCGACTTCCAAACACTGAAAAGTTTTATTAAATTAATTTCCGAATAAAAAAAACTTATGGTTCCGTTTAGAGATTAGTCTAGTTTTATCATCGGAACTCAATTGTACATAAATTCGCTTAATGCTAAAGAATTACAATAATACGAATAAGATACGAATTTATTATTTTCGAATCTTACCTTGGTTAAAATTTGAAACTCTGAGGAAAAAAATCATTCGTTGTATAAGAGACACATTGAGAAAATCCAGTGTGAATGCTCATATTTAAAATTTCTTAAAGAGATCGTTATGTGAAAAGTTAACTAATGTTTAATGGAAATTCAGAAAAATTTAAATTTAAAAAGTAAACAATAGATAGAAAATAGACAGTAACTTACTTATGCAATGAATTTAGAGCAAAAATCAGCTGTTGTGAATATTTTCGAAAAATTAAAATTACAGACTGAAACAATTGTATAATAAGATGTTTTGTGAAAATGGAAAAGAAGATTTAAGAAATCTTAAAATATATATGAGCACCCTCACTGGATTTTCCCAATGTTGTTTCTATACAACTATTAATGTTTTTCTCCGAATTTAAACTTTTAACTCAGGTGAATATGAGATTAATGTTAATATTAAGAGGAAAATTAACTTTATTTTCTAAGCGAAATTTCCAGTTTTCTAAGCAAATATATACAAAATAAACAAAATTCCTATCTATTTACAAGTAATAAATTTGCTATTTTTCGCCGGCTGTACAATCTTTTCCATTTTCTCATTTCTTCATCTTTTTTATTTGAAAGTTGAAATACTCTGTTGACCATTTATTTTTTTCGTGGAGGATTTATAATTTGAATTAAAAATTCATCTCTTTCTTTCATTTCTTTTGTTGACAATGTAATCATTTTGTTGGAGACTTTTTTTAAATTGATTTTTTTACTGAAAATTTAACTATTTCCGTTGAAGATTCATCATATAAGTTGAAGATTTATCATAAATGTTTTAAATTATCATCCTGGCATAAAATTCATATTTTCGGATAAAAAATTCGACTGGTTTGTATGCAATTATTTTTGGCTTGAAAATTTAACAATTTGGTTGAAATTTTTGTTATAGCTTGAAAATTGTACACACTTGTTTAGTAATCGTCTTTTTGGTTTTAAAAAATTTATATCTTTTGGAAGAAATATTAATCATTTTTGATGGAAAATTCAACTGTTTTGTTGTATGTAAAAAGAGTATGAGAGATGGAATGTTGTCTTACTTTCTTTTGCTTCTGGGAGAGACCAACGAATGTGGAATAATAAATCACACTAATTAAAAAACCAGGAATTTACCTCTGATTGCATTAAAATAAAAGTTTTCATTATTTAGATAATTTTGGTCAATTTAGAAAAATGAGTTCTACTTTTCCTACCGTCGTAGGATATATAAATGTATTCATTCAATTACGGATACATTTACTTATCTAAAAAACCAGCCACATGGTTAGAAAATAAAAGAAAATTAAACTATTTTCCTGAAAATACTTTTTTTGTGAAGATGTGCTCATAAGAAAATAGTTTTCTATTTGATCTTAAATTAACAAATTATCCTTTTTTAAATGAAATTTTAATTATTTATCAGAAAATTGACATTTTTTAGTTAGAAATTTAACTATTTGTTTGGACATTTACTTTGTGAAAAATTCGTCTTTTTATAGAAAATTTATCTTTATGGTTGAAAACTCCTCTTTTTCATATAAATTTTAACTATCCTAGTTAAAGACTGATCATTTTAGTTGAAAATTTAACAATTTGGTTGAAAATTAATTTCTTCAACTGAAAAGTTAACTGTTCCATTTTTAATTGGAACTTGTTTTTTCCTAGTTATAACAATTCAACAAATTGAATGGAAATTGGTCTTTTTAATAGAAAATTCAAATATATTTGATTAAAAAATCGATTTTTCTCTAGAAAATGATGTTTTTCTTTGAAAGTTAATCTTCTTTTCTATAAATTCATCTTGTCGGTCGAAAATTCAAGTATTCCAGGTAAATAACCATCATTTTAGTTGAAAATTTATCTTTTAGGTTGGAAATAAGATTACTTGGTTACAAGTTAAATTTGTTAAATATTATTTTATCTTTTTAATTACTCAAAATTATTTATTAGCTTAAAATTAATCTTTTTGGTCAAAAATTAAACTATTTAATTTAAATATTCATCATCTTAGTTTAAAGTTGATCTTCCTAGTTTCAAATTCAACTCAAATATTAAACAAAAATTTTTTTTTGAAAATTAATCTTCTTGTCTGAAAATTATTCTTTACGGTTAAAAAATCAAGTATTCCAGTTAAATATTTATAATTTTAGTTGTAAATTAATCTTTTAGGTTGGCAATAAAATTACTGGGTTACAAATTGAACTCTTTTTAAAAATTATTTTTTTGAAGATTATTAATTTTAATTAAAAATTCATTTCTTATGTTGAAAAATGAGCTATTTGACCAAAAAAACTGCTTTATTATATGAAAAGGAATTTTATTCAAAAATTTAACTATTTGCTATAACTATTTAACTATATTTTATATTTTAACTATTTTTGTTTCCTTTTTGGTAGAAAATGATTATTTTTTTCGACTGAAAATTTAACTATTTTACTTGTTAAATATTCCACAATATTAATTATAAAAACTAATTCTCTGATTAAATATTTACTTTTGGGCTCAAAATTCAATTATTCTATTTTTGTTTGAAAAATGATATTCTTTAGTTGAAAATTCATCTGTTTTGGTAGAAGTTAATCTTCTTGGTTGAAACTTCATATTATTTTGCTTAAAGTTTAATTATTTTATTTAAATATTTATCATTTTAGTTGAATATTTCATAGTCTAGTTAAAAATTCATCTATTTGGTTGAACATCAATTTTGAAACTTAAAATTTAATCAATTAAGTTTTGATTGACAACTTATATTTTGTCATTAAAACTTAGTGTTTCTTAGTTTGAAAATTCAACTATTTCAGTTCAAGATTCATCATTTTATTATTTATATATATATATATATATATATATATATATGTTTTTTTTATGTTTATGTTTTTTTTTATATTATTTTTTATAGGGCTGTGAAGTTTCAAATGATATGCGGTCAATTTTAGAATCTTTGAAAAATGTTATTCAGTATTAATATATCATCATTTG